>OMOT01025591.1:0-10009 GCA_900312575.1 Acanthochaenus luetkenii | reverse complement strand
CAGATAAACTGTCTTAGACATGATAAACCAGAACAAAATGTTCTCTGCCCACTCAAACAGAAGTGGAAGTAAACAGGCGCATACAGTAGACTCCAATGACTAACACTACTAGCAACACCGAGCTACAGCTAGAGAGCATCCATCACATCTACCGCAACACCGAGTTCACTAAAAAACATGCAAACATGTGCTTATAAACAGACAGGGAAATGTGATGGATATTGTCATAAATTGCCATAAATGCATGCAGATGGCGACAGTCTGCTCGTTTCAAGTATGTATAAACACGGGTAGATACACAAAGGCAACAAAATATTGTGTTTCATTGTGTACTGTGTTTGAGAACGTGGGCACACACACACACACACACATACAGTGAGGTAATAAGAGTGTACTGAGGTGTGGGGGAGAGAGAGGGCTGGCTGACAACAATTTAGTGCTCAGGAAGCAGATGAGATGGAGGCAGACAGTAATTTAGTGTGCTGTGTTGGGGAAGGGGCTAAGGTGTTGAGGTAAGCCACAAGGCCTGCCTGTAACACCAGAGAAGCCTTTTGTGCCTCTCCAAGGACAAGGGGAGCCCGTTCGGTGAGATAACATGTGTTTGACATCCTGGGTGGAGACCAATGGGGCAGAGCAGGGAGAATAGACGAGACAAGATGGATGGGATTAAAGGAGTACAAAGTAGGGTGCAACTGATATCAGTATTTGACTTCTAATGATAATAAAATGTATTCATGCATAATTGAGTGCAATGTAATAAAAATGTGTTATTAGAATAAATTAAGGTTAAGGACTCCCCATAGACAACCAGTGCAGTACTGATCAATTATACAATGAATATGTAATCAATAAAAATGTGTTATTAGAATAAATTAAGGTTAAGGGCTCCCCATAGACAACCAGTGCAGTACTGATAAATTATACAATGAATATGTAATCAATCAAAATGTATCATATCGAAGGTGGATAACAATGACTGGTTGATATTTGAGCCAAGGCCAATATCGGAACCATATATTGGTCTAACCCTAGACTGAACATAGCACATGCTAAAGAAACACTATTTTGGGGGAAGATCAATATAAAGAGTATAGAATATAAAAGTTGACTTTTATCTGCATTTAGAAGTTATGGGCCACCAGGCAGGTCTACCATAGTACAAAGCTAAGGTGAGAGGAATGAAGAGAGGAAAAGGAGAGGACAGAAGAAGAGAGTGCAAAACATAAGACAAGAATTGATGAAGGGTTGAACAAAAATCTTGAGCCTTCTTGGTACTTTAAGAGTGGACCTGAGCTTATCAAGGAATTAATTTGCTGTACATTAGGTCTAATCTGGCTCACCACATCTGTTGCTCCTCACCTTCCTATCTATCCTCACTGTACCTTCTCTAAATCTAATAACACAAACAATTCTCTCATTGTCGACTGTTCGGTGTGTCACCCTCGGTTCAGGAAATATATTCTAATGGCTAAACCACTTGTGTGCTGTGCTATTATTTTCATACACTGGCAACATTGCATTTACTGATTGAATTTACTGTCATGTATCACCAAAAATAATAATTCTGCAACCTGTATGATACTTGGCCATGGTAGAATAATGTAATCAATGTAGACAGCTCGATGGTAGCTGTGGTAGGTTAGTGCTGTTCTCCTTTGTGTGTTAATTCAGATATGCCATCTTAATTTCCAGAAAGCTCTGTTAATATATGTAAATCAATACAAGTAGGCTACTGATATCTGTATGAAATTCTGGACGTTCTTCTCACCAGAAAAGGGAAGGAAAGTCATCATGTTGCCCTTAAAGCTCAGTAAGGAAAGGCTTGAATTGACCTTAAGAATTTCAAAATTGTATGACAGCTTGTATGACATTGAATTTAACATTACAGGACAATTTCTACATGTTATTATAAGCCCTCACTTTTTTTTTGTGTCTCACCTGTAGAGATGTTTGCACCTTTTATTTCTAAGGGTCGACCAAATGTGATCATTGTCAAGCCAAAAAATATTATTTTTTAAACCCCAAAATATTTCATGCAGTATGCAGTGTTTCCCCAAAAAATTTCTTCCTGTCAGGGTGGAAAAGCATCAGAAACAGCATTTAGACCATCATGGAACACTAAAACTCTCCATTGAGAGCCATACCAATGAAATTATTTTAGGTGGGTTACCAGCTCATTAAGGCAGGGTGAGGCAGGTTTCATTGCAGGTTTTACAGACTGACACCCCTGAAGCTATTGAATAAGGTAATATCCTCACCTCTATTATATCTGCAGCAGGCAACACTGACTGGCTAATATCCCATTTTTACTGAAAGGCCAATATCAGCCCCATGCATCGGCAAATCTAAATATCTGTCTAACTCTACTTCTCTCTTTGGATTTTAAACACTGTATATCATCACTACGTCATTTTAAATCATTTAGCTTCTATGGTTTATCACTATAATATTAAATTCCTTCAATAACTGTAAAAGCTTGAAGGCAGCTGAACACGGAATTACGTTTTCACTATGTTTTAAGGCAACAAGACAAATTGTAGTATTCTTATTGTAGTATTGTATTGTTATAGTTTCTAACCTTATCCATACAAAATGCTTTTTCTGATAACTTTCATGTAATTCATAATTCATGCGAAATCATTTTGTATTTGTAAACAGGAAAATTAACTGGGAATGAGCAACCAATAGGGATTGACATTTCTTTTCTGCTGTTCTGAAAACATACCTAACAGTGACCTCAATACCACTGTAGTTACCTAACCATGACTTCTGTGACTTGCTCCACTCATAAAAACTACAGAATGCTGTGGAATCAAGATGAACAGAAAATAAAGAAAGGCTGCTGGTGACTGAACCCCAGCTCACAGCACACATCATTTGAATGCGTAGCAAGAGCATAAGCATGGGGTGAGGCGGCGAGCCCAAAGTGCTCATAAAAACATGACATGTCCTCTGTCACGTTCCTGGAGAAAAATCCAGCGCACAATAGGAGTGTGGCTCATCCAAAACCAGGCTGCACACATCACAGGGCCCTTTGTTTACTCCTCTTACCGCCCAAACAGACCAAACAACTTTATGCAGAGGAGGCCCCTGCATTCAGAAACGATTAATAACTATTGAGCATGTTTGGTTTCCTGTGGCCCAGACACTGATAGGGAAGGCAGGCAGACAAAGAGGAGACACATTAAAGCCAGCCAGTAATGGCAGTTTAGTCCAGTCAATGACTTAGGTGAACAGCAATGGTCTTGTAATACAGTTTGTCCTTTTCTTCCCCACAACCTTCTTGAGGAGACATGGCAGGTACAGCCAGGAAGATGCAAGAGTTGTGTTGTAAACTTTTTATTTTCTTTTTATTTGAGCTTCAAACTCACTTTTTTGTTGTTGAAATAAGCAGTTTAGTCACAATGCAAAGCTTGATAAAACTATGGCAAACCTTGGTGGTTGGTTGTATTATAACCAATGTTCTGTTTTGGGTTTGTTTGGGTTTTGTGATGCCAGCGTGACAGAGGCACTGATCTTGTTTAGCAACGTTAGTGTTGATGGGTTGGGGGGGGAAATGATGCATTACATGACTGGTGATGTGTTTTTGTGCTATTGAGTACAGTACATTACATTGGTCATTACAAGTGCAAACACTCTTTATTAAAAAAAATATATATATATGCAAATGTGATGAGGGTCTGCATGAATAAAAAGTTATGATTTCTGATCATTCAAAATTACTAGTCCATGGGCTCGACACAATTCTTAAATGTACAACTCTTACATTTGGGAAAATGAAAAAATCTGTTCCGTCAGTACCTGCCTATGCCAATGCTCAATACCCATGTGCAGTTTCAGATTGATTGGCCAACCCATTGAGGAGAAAAATTGATGCAGACACACAGACTGACTGACAGACTGACAGTTTTCCTCATTCTATAGAAGGATGATCCTCTTCTCCAACTGAACAAAACTTTTTTTCATACATCTCCTTGCAGATCAACAAGTCTCATCAAAAAACAAATGTAATGCCCCTGAAAGACCAAAACACTGCCACTGAAAATTGGTTCATAGGTGCAAAACATGCTCCTCCAAAAAAACATGCATTATCGTACATCAACTAAATGTAATATTGTCACATACATGTGAGATTTTCTTTTTAAACTATGGTTTATTAACTAAGCCTAACCCTTTCATGAAGTTTATACCATAAATAGGTCTGATGGTGTTTTAGGTTGGAGCTTTTAATGTTGATATATATATAAAATAGTTCTCTCGGCCATTGTAGCTGCTTCTAATTTCCATTTGTATGACTGTTGTATTTATTTGTATGTACTGTTTTGTGTGTATTGTAACAATGTTTTTACGCTGCTCTCTTGGCCAGGTCACTCTTGGAAAAGAGATTTTAATCTCAATGAGTTTTTTACCTGGTTAAATAAAGGAAATTGAATTGAGTTGATTTAATGAGTTGTGAAACAATTGTTGGTGAATCCACAAGGCAAGGGGGCAAGGAAAGTGTGAAGTTTCACAGCATTCCCAAAGGAATTCCTGCTTTAACTTCTCACTCATCAAAACTTAAAGACTTAAACATGGTGTAAAAAAAAAAATGCTTAAATTCAAATGTTCAAGTGCCTTACTTGTGACAAAGAACTTCTTGGTGAAGGTACAGCTGTCAAATGCAGCAATCTTCTCTTGTAGGCTGACAACTAGAATCCTGCAAGAATAACATAATAGATGTTAACATCAAATAAACATCCAATGACAGATTATAAATAAGCTTGCGATGTACCATAAAAAAATATAGAAATACTATCATGTATGAGGGCCCTAGTGGTTTTTGTTCTTGTTTTTTTTTTGTATGAGATCAGTTGGTACAAGAGACATACTGCTTGTTGCAGTGTAGGTCATAGATGGGCGTCTTGAACTGAATTGATTTGACCATTTCCCCTGTCCGTAGAGAATACAGGTCAGCACAACAGTACGGGGGGATTGTCCTGAAAATACAGAAAAACAAATACATATAGGACTACTCAATCTCTAAATACTTCATGCAGACCAGCAGTGAACCATTTATAAAGTTGGACTTTAGTATAGGATAATACTGATGCTTTGGTGTAATACAATTTATATAATGTATTATGCTGACACACACACACTAATTTTCTCATATACACACTAATAATCAGTAATCAGAGATGGATCATAAAAACGGAATACTCTCATTTTCGTTCACATGGATCCAGGTATTTTTTTGTATTGTGGCTGTTTTTCATAATTTTTTTTATATTTAGATAAATTGTAATAATAATTTTAACAGAGGGAACTAACTACATAGAGCTCAAATGGCAGAATAAAAGCTATGGCGTATTTTTTTTTTTAAACTACACGCTCTCTGGCATTGTTCAGTACTCCTCCACTAATATTGTTCGGAGTTGTTGCACCAATAACCTCAAAAACCATCTAGCTATTTCTATAAGCGAGGAAGGTGGACCTGGACAAACTAGCATCATTTGTTCCAGCTTCTCAAAATACATTTGTTCCAGCCAAACAGAGAATCTCTGCCCTCATTCCCAACACGATTGCTGAAGATGTGCAACCCATGTAAGTGATTATTTTGGTCGATAATCTGTCTTTGTTAATTTTGTCACATACCAAATATCCGAATATTCGTTAAGATCATGCACTGAATAGTCGACCATGAGAAAATGAACTTGTGCACATCCCTAATAATCTGAGACAGTGTCTTGCGTAGCTGTGCGTTAACAGTCATCTCTGACCAGTGAATCCCACATGAAGCAGACAGAGTGCCATATAGCAGTTTACTCTAAACCGTATCTTCATTGTTTTTCTCTGCGGGTCCGTGGAGGATTTACACAGTATTTGTTTCCACTACGTCTCTCTGGCCTACCTCCTCTGAGGCTCCACAATGAAAGGGGGTGGAGCCTGGGGCAAAAAGGGAAATGCTTTGTCATGTAACACACACATTTACTAGAAGCCTTTCTATCAATACAGTGGAGAAGAGGGTTACATGAGGGAGACTATCCAAAGGCAGTGGCTGCTGGCAAAGGAAAATTCAGACATAAATCGTCATCTCCTTCATTTCTCTTTCTACCATTCTCCTCTCTCACTCCTTCTCTCTTCCTGTATCACCCTTGGCAAGACCTGTGGTGCCATATTGGCTGAGGATACAAGGGTGAAATGTGTTTAATTTTATTTCTTGAGACATAGGTTGATGTGCTTTCAGCAGTCTATTTAGTCTGCTAGTGCATATTCACTGCAGTTACACGCCTCATCAATCCCAGCATGTAACATTTTAGGAGTAACAGGAGGCATTGGCTGGATCTTAAAATGATGATGAAGTCACAGTATGCTGCATTGTAAAGAAAACATTGACTCAAATTCAAAAATAAGCTACAACAGTGGGGTACTTCATTATAAAAAGAACATTATATTGTAATAAAATGTCAAATGCAGAGTGACACACACTAGCATTGATTATACTGGATTGTGAAGGTTATGAGACGAGTCAGTATTTGGAGAGTTGATTTGACGACTTGATCGATGAGGAAATCCCCTTCCTGCAGACTCCAGCCAGTGCCAGACACCATTACGGACTAATGAGGTTAAGCAATGGATAGCTATTGCCAAGTCACTGAGAGAAATCTGAACATTATTCAAATGACAGGCTCATAATGGAAGGACTTTAATCCATTACAAGACATAGATGACCTCAGTCATGTTGAATATTCCTGCAGCACACCCTTGTCCACTGACTGACTCTATAGTTTCAATGTCCAACTGCCATCCCAATCACTGCTTCCGCTCCTTTTCTTCTTTATGTTGGAAAGAGATCTGCTTCTCCCATTCAGAACTACGGCAGATGTACACAGTGGGTGAAATAATGTAACGTAGTCAAGAACAGTCAAGAAATTTACCCTTTTTTGAAATATGCACATATCAGTATCACAGAGCGGTCAAGACACATTAAATTGGCTACAAGTTGTCAGGAACATGGAAGACACTTAGAGACATGGGGGTTCAATGTGAAAAAACTATGGGATGCCTCACCCATACTCAATAGCACTGAGTGAGGCACAGCCAGTGAAAGGTTTTAATTTGTTGTAATTCATCCATTTAGGGAAGCTCTGAACGGACCTGATGATAGAGAAACCAGTCTGCCTTTCTAGCTTTTTCCACCCCTTTCTTTCATCCCTCACTTCTTCCCCCCTCTCCTTTCCATGGTCAATTGACGTGGTCTTTGTGTATTTGTGCGGTGTTTGCCATGCCATACTAGTACTGAGCCTTTCTTTCGCCATGACAGCAAACGCCAAACAATGTTAGTGTCTGTGGACTGGTGCTCGTGGAAGCTGTGCTGTATGTATTGGCTCATGCTTTCCAACAGAACTACGACCGGTCGACCATAACGAGGTAAAACCTTTCTTAGTAGAGTCCTTCAGGAAAAGCGGGCTCTCTCAGCAATGGCATGCTTATACTGTATGCTATAGATTGGTAAAGCAGAAGTTTGGTGTTTGACTGCTACAGAAAAGCAGGGTTTCCTATATATTAGGGCGGCCTGCCAGTTGTCATTTTTTCGGGCTCTGTGCTAGGCATTTAAACATGGCATTTCTTATCAATGTAGTTTATGAAAAGAAATATTTTATGCTGTCAAGCATGTTAGTGAACTACAACAACCATAATTCATTGTGCCTATGAGTGACGCATGGTATTGGTCAGACAGCGCTGTGTCTGTACTGAAATTAACTGAAAAGAGAGAACATTTTAGAAATGTAGCCTAATGAAGTCATGGTGTATGCTGAGGACATAACCTATTTGTAATTAGTTCTATGTTTTGTTTGCTTCACAAAACTAGAGATAATCAGATGAGTGTATAATAGTCAGTAGTAAGTTAGCCATTAATAGCCTCTTTAGTTATAGTTAATAGAGTAGGAGACTTGAGTGCCTGAACAAAGATACAGAGTTTGCTAAATACAATGTCAATAAAAATGCTGCCAAAATATAATCAGTGTAGGCCATAGAGAACCTTTAGTCCTCACATAAAATACTCAGACTTCAACAGAATTCCATGGAAAACTGCCTATAAACTCTGTAGGCGCACTGTCAAAGTGTCTGCTACACTTTGATCCTGCTAGGCCTGTGGCTCCAGTGTGAGTGTGTGTGTTTAAAATGTGAGTGTGTGTTTAGAGTGTGAGGTTGAGGCAGCAGTGTGATTCAGAGCTGCAGCAGACACCACAGACACGAACACGGCTCCATCGCCCACTGACAAAGCCAACAGCCTCACCCAACACTCTGCTAACACACACACAAGTTAGTTAACATCAGACACCCTACATTGACACATAATTCATTCTCTCTAACACATAGACAAAGAAAGAAACACAGATCCAGAGATGCAAGATGAAGTATCTGCTGCAACAACATCCAACAACTACACAAAACTCACTGGCAGTGTATGCACACATAGACACACACATACACACAACAGACACACAAACACTGCATGGCTGTTGGAGAAGGCTTCCCAAGCCAGCGGCTGGACAGCAATGGCGCCATGGGAGCCCTCAGATCTCTCAGCCCAGGGAAAGAAATAAAACATTGTCCCAGCCGTGTGTGTGTATGTGTGTGTGTGTGACACCACTTGCATGTCAGCGCAAGTGCATTCCTCCCTTAAGCCCCAGTGAACACAAACTGAAGAAGAGGTGCCACATTAAAAAGTTTTGAACAAACCCTGATTCATTTTTCCATCATAGCAGACAAGTCTGATGGTTAATGTCTCCATCAACATTTCAGAGGTCCTCACGCTACGTGCCCCTGGCAAAGTAAGTCTACCATTACCAATCTGAGTACAGCAATTAAGATGAATACAAAAACTTCACTCAACGATAACTCACTTTCAGGCGGCTGCGTCATCGATTTCAGCATTATCAGAGTCCGATCAATTCAATGCAAAGCTTTATCCCAAAGAATGGGCCTCTGGAATTGATTCAAGGGGACAATGATAACCTGCTGTTATAGAATCAAAATGGCACAGAGTTCAATTGCTTTGCTTTTTCAGTATTTTAACAAATGACCCGGTTCTAATGGAGGCAATGTGGGGTCAGCTGTAATAAGATTTCCTGATGCTGGGGACATAGAGGCGTAGGTTGAAAGCAAGGCTAAATCACAATTATCATTATGGATTATGGCGGGATGTCAGTCCTTGCACATGTTAAGGTGACGCTGAGCGCCATTCCCCAGCTCAGTAACAGGCTTATTATGATGGCCCTATTAGATCAATGTGTCAATTACTATTACTCAAACTGGCCCTTGGGTCTGAAAATATACAAAAGGAGGGAGAGACAGAGAGGAGGCTTGGCTCATTTACTTCCTCTGGTAGGACAAGAAACTACTCCAGAAATTAAGGAGAAAATGGAGTGGCCCTAGACAGCTACAGAATACACAAAACTAGAAAAGATAATAAAACACAGTAATTCAGAGAGAGATAAGAAATACTTCCATTAAATATAGGCAATAGTTGCAAGATGCAAATTAATAAAATAACATCCTTCATCAAAACTAAAATGATTACCGTATTTACCGCACTATAAGGCGCACTGAAAAGCCTATAATTTTCTCAAAAAACGACAGTGCGCCTTATAAGGCGGAGAGCCTTATATATGGATTAATTCTGGTTGTGCTTACTGACCTCGAAGCGATTTTGTGTGGTACACTGTGGTACACGGCGCTCTCAAAATGTTTTAGTACGACTTTGGTAAACTACAAAGCCGCACCGCTAGCAGCATTACGGTAACGTAGTCAGGGGCGGAGTAATACATACTATGCGTCACCATATTACAGTGTGTGTGTGTATAAGGACAACAAAATGGCGCCCGTCAAGAGACACGCTTACGACGCAGACTTCAAACTCAAGGCTATCAGTCGCGCAGTAGAACATGGGAATAGAGCAGCTGCGAGATAATTCAACATGAATGAATCAATGGTACAGAAGTGGAGGAAGCAAGAAGATGAC
>OMOT01025587.1:11295-21439 GCA_900312575.1 Acanthochaenus luetkenii | reverse complement strand
TCCTGGGTTCAAATCTCGCTTGGCCCTTTCTGTGTGGAGTTTGCATGTTCTCCCCGTGTTCGCGTGGGTTTCCTCCGGGTGCTCCGGTTTCCTCCCACAGTCCAAAGACATGCAGGTCAGGTGAATTGGAGACTCTAAATTGTCCGTAGGTGTGAACGTGATTATGACTGTTTGTCTGTCTATGGGACGGCAGTAGCTCAGGAGGTAGAGTTCCCGCCCAGCAACCGCAGGGTCGAAGGTTCGAGTTCAGCTCCTCCCGGGGAAAACAACAAACTGTCGTAGGGTCCTTGAGCAAGACACCTAACCCCAAATTGCTCCCGTTGAGCAGGTTGGCGCCTTGCATGGTTGCCTCTGCAAACGGTATGATGATGTGTGGGTCGCTTTGGATAAAAGCATCTGCTAAATGCCATAATGTAATGTAATGTAATGATGATATGTACTGTAAGTCGCTTTGGATAAAAGCGTCTGCTAAATGCCGTAATGTAATGTAATGTAAATGTTGACAGGCATGAATTAAAAACGGGGTTAAGAATCAAAGCAGCAGACAACGAAATAAGGAGATAGATAAGGGAATACAATTAAATGGTAACTACTCTTGCATAGGTTTCTGAGTAGCTCCTTTATTTGGGTCATTTTCTAGAGTGGTCTTACACGTACAATGTAACTCAGGAAGCAGTACTTGTGCTTGAGTAAAAGACGTCATTCTTTTCATGTCTGCTGCTTTCCCTCAGTGGCAAGATCTACTGAATCTGAAGACAAACCACCCGAATTCACATTTGTCTCTATCTCTATTTTGTAAGGGAAAGTCTCAAGTTGACTCATAACTTTAACAGTAACCCATAATGTGCTTTACTTTCATTTTAAATGGTGGGAAATTGCTGTCTTCTAGCCCCTCTTTTATGGGTCCACTTCAACTTCCGGGTCACTCTCCTCTTCCCCTTCCTCCCCTCCTTCATGTCCTCCTCCTCCTCCTCCTCCTCCTCCTCCTCCATTAACCGGTCCTTATCTTAATCCTCTTTCTCAACTCAAATGTCCTCATCCTCTTCCTCACTCCCTTTACTTACACCCAATTGTCGTTTTCCCTAGCCCTTCTCTGAAAATCCGTCCATTCAGTCATCTGCAATGCACTTAAAATCCACCTCTTCACTATCAGACAGCCTCTCTTAGTTTGCCTGTTCCCCTCTTCATTTGCTCCACCACTTCTGTATCTCTTCTACAAGTTGACCTGGCCCTCCCTCCTCCCCTAACCAACACCTCGGAGGTCTGCATCTGCAGTGACACCTCTGTCTCAAAGCCTGTCATCACCTTCTGGATTCCTTGTCTTTCTTTGCAGGGCAAGCCCAACGGGCCCTCACAAGCCCAAGCAAGGGGAACCGCCTTGTCTATGCATCAATTTGACTCTTGGTCATTTTCCAACTTGTCTCACAATGCATACAGTTCATATTTTTGGTATATTTTCATATCGTTCATGCATGACGAAATCAAACGTAGGAGCGAAAACCAAACGTTTCTCGTAAACAGCAGCAAGTGAGTGTTCCGTGGAATCATGAACGATGACTGAACCTGCTGTTTTTTTCCCCTATTAGCCACTAAGAAGAAGAAAGTTAGGTCCAAGGAGTGTGTCGTTTACTGATGTCACTTTACACAGTTTCCGGGTCAACAGAGCGTGGAGAGGGGGGGAGTATATGACAGGACTGTGCATGAGTAGGGGAATGGGAATTAAGATTGAAGGAGAGAGGGGAGCAGGAGATGGATGTGAGATCTGACCAAAAAGGATGCACAAGAGAATTTGATGGATTTACTCTGATTTTTAACAGAACAGGAGAAGCGGAAAGACTCTTGACAGTCTGTGATCGAGCAGAGTAGCAGACGGTGAGGGAAAGAAGTGGCAGATGTGGAAGAGAAAGAGACTATGCCATACAAAGGCAAAAAGCAGTAAGCGATTTTGGGAGTTTTTAAGGTCAAACGTCATGACTAGGGTTTGGATTTAATCAACTACCCATAAATGCTGTCCACTACTGTAACGACAATACTTTTGAACCCTAACTTTGAAGTCTCAGAGTTACTGCTCTCATGCTTTTTAGACCAGCAAAATATCTCAAGTTCCTGCCAGTTTCTGTGTCAACATTTGGTAAAGTCAAGCTCACGGAAATGAGTCTATAACTGAGGCTGTACTGTAACTTACCACTACTGCTACAACAAGCTATCGCCACCATTTACTGAATTTGTCACTGAAGTGGTATTCCTTATACTGCTACATTTGTTTGCACAACAGCATGCATTTCTTATTCTAAAATGCCACTATTTTATCACTAATATTAGTATATATATAATAGTTTTATCAGATTGGATATATCCTTCAGACAACAGTGTTTATGTGAGACATACTCAAATTCTTAGAATGTTAGCTGATGTTATCATTGCATTAGTGTGAATGGGGCTTAAGATTCTGGTTGTGTAACAAGCATATGAATACATCGACATGTGATACAAAAGCATTTATTCGTGTTTGGTACAAACAACCACATGGCATGTTAGTGATTTCAAAATCTATACCGTCGGGAGATTAGCTGCTAAATATAGACACAAAATATATTGGCCCCACAATCACTGAAGATCCCATTTCACTGAAATGAAACTGGGAAACATGATGGTGAACAATTTTGATTCTTTGGTTCTTAGGGTCTCTTGGCATTTCTGCTGCCGAAATAGTTCTTCATAAAGACACGGTTGAGATGGGTTACTGGCTTACTGGTCTCTAATTATGTCATAATAATCAACACATTCATTATAAATATTGGCTCAAAATCAAATATGTAAAAATCTTCAACAGAGAATAAAATTAAGCTGGAATTAGAAATACGTGGCCACATTTTTGTTAAAATATGATGTGCAAGCAATACATGGAAATGTTGAATACCCATAATATACACAAATTAAAAAGGGTACATGAGGTTTTAATGGCACAGGAAAATGTTATGGCTGCATGTGAGCGAGTTAACAGGATATGTATAGTTAAAACCCCAAAGCACAGTCAGTCTACTGCAGTCAAATGCAAGTACTCTGGGAAGAGAAATTATCTCTAGTGAATTTCCTAGTTCCTTCATTTCCTTCCTCTTCCTCACTAGTCCAAATCATTGCATTGATTCAGTCCTGGCAGACACGTGGGCATTTCCACTGTATGGTCAGTTAATTATACGAGGTACCTTCTTGGATATAATTTAACCAAATCATAAACCCAATCCGGATGGCATCAGCTATAGAACTGAGTGTAGTTCCATCACAAGTAGCTTGTTAACAGTCACCATCAGGTATCCATGTTAATATTAAAACTGTAGTGATTAATTGAATTTAATAATTAAATTAATAATTAAAACTACAGCGACAGATGGTATGAAGCCACAATCACTTTCCTGCTGACCCCTGGTGAAAACTTAGGCCATCCAGAAAAGGCTTTAGCCTCCTTTATAAATAGTCATCGAACTTCATTCAAGTCCATGGTGCTAAACTTGATCCATTTACAGCAACAGGCCCTAGAATAATGTGTACTGTCATACAAACACACCAACAGCTGGGGGCACTTATGGGACAGCTTGGGAAACCAGGCACAATCCGTATGACCTGGACATGGAATCATACTGTCCACCCACATTGCAGCACGACAGCCAGTGTCTGGAGGCTCACATGAGCCTGGTGATGGCACCGGAGAGGAACTCCTCATAGCTCAGGCGGACGTTGCCCATCATGGCTGTGTCCCTCTCCCTGAAGGCCTGGGTCATGCTCTGGAGCTGGGTGCACACCTGGATGAACCGGTCCAGCTGCATGCCGGGTCGGCCGCCTTGAACGGTGAAGCGCCCTACTACCATCTCAGTGAATTGGGGACTCAGGTTGTAGCCCATCTGTGCGAGGGCTGAGCGGCCAGAGGCATGAGAGGAGGAGAGAGGGATAGAGAAACAAAATAAGGAAATACTGTCCTCTGCTAAAGGAGGGAGTTCTTTGTTTATTTATTTATTTTAAAGGTGCTACATGTAGCATTTTAATATCAATAAATCTTTCCCATATTCGCTTTGAGACATTAGATTAATTACAGTAAACTACAGAGACCATTGCTGAGAAGATTGGCAGCATCAACCAGCGTCTACTCCTCATTTTACATTGTGTGCCACTGTGCATTTCAGTGCAAAGGGAGATTACTTTACAGCACAAAACAGGAGATGGCGCTGTTCTTCCATCACAAACGGAGCAACAATGGCAGCTAGTGGAACGAGTAAAAGGCTGATGGAAAAATCACTTCCAACATGTTTAGCCTGTTCAGTAAAGTCAAAGAGAAAACAAACGCACCTGGAACTATTTATGGAGGGGGAGGACAAGTAGCAACACCCACTTGTGGGTCTTAATTTTATAGCACAAACAATACCACTTGGTGTGATATATAGGCTATCAATCGTCTCAACTATTGTTTCATTTGTTTACGATAATTACACCAGTGTGTCACAATTAATTTCACAATGATATATTAATGTTAAAAAATGCTACATGTAGCATCTTTAAAACAAACAAACACACACACACACAGGGGTACCTTGGTGTAGCTCTGTGCCACTGATGCAGCCTGAGCGGTCTCGGTCGTACTGCTGGAACAGAGCTCGCCACTGCTGCATGAATTCCCACAGTGCTGAGAAACCAAAAAGGTCCATACGACCTGACCGCGTCTTGTCAAACATGTCTAACAAGAAACACAAAACATGACACATTTAATCACACAAGACTCAGACAGTTTTTTGTGTGGGTTCAAAATACAAATGTGAAGTGCATTTTTCACATGTTTCTAGAGCTCATCATCCACCACTGCGGAACCTCTGCACACATTATCAAAAGGTAATACGCAGAAGTCACACATTTCTCCTTATGGTAATGAGATTTCATGAATAGCCCCAGTCATTGCTTGGCAAGTGCGACTGGAATGTAGGGATACTCACACAAAGCACCAATGCAATCACGGGTCCTTCCCTTGGCTTACTGACTCCTCTCCTTTGAGAGACTGAAGAGATTTCTATCTATTCAGGTCTGTAAAAACCTTTACTCTGTCATCTATGCATCTTTCTGTCATGCTCTTTATTTCCTTCATCACTCCATGGCCCACTGAGAGTAGACTACATGGAAACACAGCTTACCTTCCTTTAGCCTTTCACCCTGTCTTCCTCCACTCCTAAAACATTTATTATCTCCTTCCTGTAGCCATTTAAGTCCCTTAAAGTATTTTACATAGTTCAGCATCATGTGTCATCCTGTTTCAGGAAACACTGTGAAAGCATATATAACCAGTTCTTAAGCAAGTAGCTACCACAGTCTGCTGTGCAATTGGTTTGGCTGCAATTGTCTGACTCACTGATCATCATGAGGCAGGTCTCGTCATTGAAGGCGGACCAGTTGGAGTTGACCAGTGCCTGTTTCAGCTCCTTCAGGGTGATGGAGCCACTGTGGTCCGTGTCAACGCTCTGGAACCACTGGTATGCCTCTGGGTTAACACCAGGGGGGATGTTACCTATGAACAAGGAGAAATTTGAGTATTAAGAGGACGGAGAAGGGGGAAGGGGGGTTCAGACTGACTTTTAAGACCCCTGCCTCCAGAGGATTATTTTCATAGCATGCCATTTGATTCCATCATTGCTTTCCCCTTCAATTTTGTGGGCAAGCCTGCTCAATTTATTCTCTTTATTTTCCCATCCTTATATTTTTCCCAAGTCATTATGCCTGAAATGTGAGAAAAAAGGAATAGTAAAATAGGAAAGAAAAGGAGAGTGAAGCTTGTTGGGAGGGAAAGAGGCACACTCTCTGCCTCATTCCAATGCAAAATAATTATTAATTTAAGAAACATGCTTCCACTGTATGGCAGTTGAAACGGCACTGTCTTTCAACCAGAAAGCTGATCACAAGAAATAATACATCTGTGCTTGACTCAAACGTCTGCCTTGGTTGTCTAGAAGCCGTCGACTCTGAAAATAGTGTATTACCTTATGGCACATAAGAAATTGACATAGATGTTATGCCAAAGAATAGTACTACTAACCAGATTTTAAATACATTTGAAATAAATGATGAGTAAATGATTACATGTTGGCTTACTTGTTGTTAGAATGTTTGAAAGGGGAAAAAGGCATTTTAATTGTGTGATTATAGCAACAAAACATTTAACAGACAAAGTAATTTAGCCAACCTTAGTTATACATCATCAGTACAGTTTGTTCAGCAGGGGGAAGGAGAACGCTGATGAGATAAATTTGCTATATCATGAAAATAAGGTAGCGGCAGGGTCAAGGGTTGAGGAAAAGTCATCTCAGTCAGAGTGAGAGCGATAAAGAGAGAAAGAGAGAGTGCGGGGGCAAGAAGCCGGTAGCTGAATAAATGGAAGAGGACAGGGAGACTGAGAAGCAGAGGGAGAGCTGCCTGTCAGGAAAATGAATGGGGAGAGAGGGACAGGTGACACGTAAGGCCAGGCCCTGATGGATTCTGTCCCTGTGGGGGCCATCAGGTTGTGACTCAGCCACTACAGGAAACAGTGTAAAAACACACACACACACAGAACACACTCTTTACCCATCTCTCTCTCGCTCTCTTTAGCCCTCACTCAGTATTAGCCAAGTCATCACTCCAGCCGTGTAATCCTGCTGAGGGGCACAAACTGAACCCTGTCTCTACATGACTGTCTGAGCCATAGAGAAGGAACGTGAGTCATTCTCTATCCATCATCCCACCAGAGAGAGAGAGAGAGAGAGAGAGACAGGGGGAGGAAGGGAGGGAGGAAGGAAGGGAAATGAGAACCTATCTGCAGTCTCCTTGTGTTCAGAGGATGCTCGCCTGGACAGTCAGCTCACATTCCCACCGGCAATCACAACGTACATGCTTACACAGCTCAAGTCTCAGCCTATAGTCACCTGCAGCAGCATGGTGTCCATAAGGTCCTCCCTGAGGTTGTCCTCCATAGGGCCCGCTGGGGGAAACCCCTGGTCCAGGCCCATACTGCCCCCCCTGTACTGGGGCTCCATACGGAGGTGCTGAGGGGTAAGGCCCATATGTACCCCTTCCACCTCCATATGGAGCACCACCAGGTGCACCACCAGGTGCTCCATATGGAGGTTGCCCCCCTCCTCGTCCTGGATAGCTCTACAATGAGAGACAAGGGCAAAGCTCACTGAGATACTGTGATAAATACGAGGAACATATGGGCTAGGGCTGTTCAATATGACAATATATATCATGGAACAATAGAAAAATGTCTATCGTAGATAGTTTCATCTATCGTTTCTATCGCCATTGCTGCAAAAAAGCAGCAGAACAGCTTTACGGACGTATTTTACGTAATTCCCGACAATTTATGATTGTTGGTTTAATTGTACTTATTAATTAATATATGGTTTGTTTTCATCATCATTTATCTTCTGATACACTGCTGTAATGTGTTGGTCATGTTAAATTAAAACTACATTAATGTAACTGCTTTGTGGTCAGTTCTTAATGTAAACATTAATATTTTAATAATGCACCAGGTTAGAGGATTTATTGTACAATGTACAGCATTAGTTCTGAGAATCTCTTTCATATCCAAGCAAAATTGGTATTGTAACTGAAACATCCCTAACCAAACAGATATCGAAATGAATCGGGACCTAGTGAATCGGAACCTAATCGATTCGGGATATCAGTGGCAATACCCAGCCCTAGAGGCATGTGGTTAATTTGTATAGACAAATTATTTATCAAATGTACAGAAAACGTACTATATTGTGATATATATAATTTGTGATATTAAATTACCCATATCGTTATAGAAGATTATCGCTGTGTGAAACTGGATGAAGCCTAGTCTCTCTTGTGGGAACTTTAGAAGAGGAACCTGGATAATGGTGGCTAATTTGATGTACAGTAAGTCCATAAAGGCCTATGGTTAAAGGTTAAATGTAGATTTTATACAGTTTCATCAAGTCAATGAAAGTAAACCTTTGCTTCAGAGATTGAAACATATATATAACGTTAGTATATCACCTAGAACATCACAACTAATATGGTCCCCTCTTGGTGGCCTTTATGAAAAATAACTACAGTAATAAACGTTATTATTATAAAAATACCACATCAAAACTATTAAGTCCCAATAGCAATATAGAAATACTGATGCCATAGGAGATACACTGACTCCAAACACACACAAAAAACAAACGTACAAAAAGCCCAATCAAGATCGTTCTGGTAAATGAAAAACAATCAAGATTAGACCTATAATAGGCTGAAAATTCACAACGTTAGAGCAGTTTGAAACAACGTTATCACAATATATAATAACCCACTATAACCGCCATATCAACCTAGCAATGTAACGTTACCGACTAGCTTACATTCTAACTGCCTTGCTATTACAAGCCAACTAACGTTAAGCTACTTGTTGCAGCCAAATGACTGGCTGCTTGTTCTACCCATCGTTTACCAACATACCAAGGCACTAAAACAGATACTTTCGTTATCATAAAGTATTATCAAATACCCAAACGCAGTATTTCGTTACCTGGTTGTATTGGAAACTCATACTGAACAGACTTTAGGGTGCCTTCAACCGGGAAACTTCCGACTCGTAAATTCCCAGCTCCGCCCTAGTGAGCGTTCAGGATCCGAGGAGGAGCTGGGAGATTTTTACTTAATAATACCAATTTCCGCCCTCGTGCGCGTTCATGTGGTTTTGTTTTGGCCCGTAACCCAAAATGTAACAAGATTTACACCACTAATCTAATCTGATGTACTACGCACATTTTAAACACACACAGCTCATTATCTAATGTGTTATACCGTTTGAAAACAAGTTATTTAAAAAAAAAAACGCCGCCATGTTTCTTCTGGCAATATTGATGTCAAGTCGTATTTATCGGAGCTCCAGAAAACCTCCCAGTTTCAGACCGGGAACTGCGAGACGGGTGGCCGTTCAGGCGTCATCGTTCCCAATAGGAGGTGGGACACTTCCCAGTTCCCAGGTGTCTTGAAGGCAACCTAACTCCCCTCAATGACGCATCCGGAACTGCAGCTTATAGCACAGCCCACGCAGGCGAATCACCCGCTGCTCCTGATTGGACGGAAGAATGGAAACGTAATGATGACGAAGAAGTGAGTCATGCCGAAAACTGGCCGAAACCACATTCATCAGACGAAAAAGACCAGACCACTTTCCCACACGCCTTATTTTGTTCATTTAGCCTATGACTTATTTAATGGAACACACTTCCTCTCTCCTTGTCTCTCCCCTAACGAAAAATCACAAGACTATTTCCCCATAAGGGATGTGCCCGTGAGGATGTGCTATATTGTTGGTACTTATTATGTATTACGATTATTGTTATTCATTTGACAATATTTTGTATTATTTTACTGTAGCACTAACTTCTATTCATTTATCACTATCTCCATTCTCAGTTCATTGTAAATACCTCCATAGTTGTAAATACCTGCTAAATCCTATTGTCTTATTTTATTGTGCTTTATTGTATTTGAAGTGTTGTAAATTGACAGAGATGCATATGGGAACAACTAATCTCACTGCCATGTACGCCATGTGTATGTGATCAATAGAAACTTGAAACATAATATTCCTATATTCCTTCGAGCATGTCTGTGGTACTCAATAGTGAGTTTATTGTGACCTTGCACATGACCTCTTGGATGGGGCCCCGTTTGGTGGACTCCCATCACCTGAGGATGGTCTCTGCTGAGCATTCAAAGGGCTCCTTGATGTCACTGTCTGTGTTACTGGGCTCCCATTGCCTGAGGATGGTTGTCCTCTCTTTGGTGTTTTGAGAGTTGTGTTCACCTGATTATAACAGAATCAATTAAGATACATGTCAAAAATACATTAAGATACAAGTCAACAATATTACAAACAGTGAAATGTGAAGAAATATGACAATATTAGTAAATAGTATAAATACATTCTCACCAGGATGAGAGAGGATGCTAGCTGTGCCTGAAACGGTCTCCTGTTCAGACATCTTGAGAGCTTGGCAGTCCCGCTTGTAGAGGAGCCAGGCATTGATCACAGCGAGGATGATGGTGTGCCAGAAGATGTACATGTACCAGCGGCGGGATTTCATGGGGAACTTTATTT
>OMOT01025573.1:9216-24452 GCA_900312575.1 Acanthochaenus luetkenii | reverse complement strand
CACACACACACACACACACACACACACACACACACACACACACACACACACACACACACACACACACACACACACACACACACACACACACACACACACACACACACACACACACACACAGATAAACACATACACTAGCAGCAGTACTGACACATCTGTACACAAGCACACTATCTTTCATTATTAAAGCCACTTTGATCTCATATCAATGGTTTATACTGAAGCCTTAATCTCAGATGGTGTGTGTGCGTGTGTTACCCTACCTCCGTCAGAGCATGAAGCTGGCCCTCTTGAACACACACTCCCATGAACCTACAAAACAACAAGAGAGATGCAAAGTTGAGTTGTTGTTTAATACTGCTATCTTATGTCCTAGTTCAACCCTTAAAGACGACAGGATATTTTATCCATATCAGGGATGGGCAACCATGTCAGTATCACACCTTCAATCAGAGAGGAAGGACTAATCAGTGAAATCACCTGGTCTTTGGTTGGAATGAAAACCTGCACATGGTTGCCCATCCCTGATCCATATAGTGGAATTTTTAGTGGTTTATCCATTTTGCATGACAATAAACACAATAAAAGTTCCAGATTAGAGCATTATGACAGGGAGTTTTATTTGACATTATAATCACAATCTAAGAAAAAAGAAAAGACAAATCCCAATACACAGACATTCTAAATTATTGAATTCCTTTTAAAATTATACCTCTCTCCTTGCAGGCTCGGATAAAATAAAATAAAAACATTTGATGGGAGATTAAAATAGCCAAAATGAAAATAACCTAGAAATGATTTTAAATATCTTAAATGCACAGCACTTAATAACAAACTGCATGCTTGGCTTTTTCTGCCATGAGTGACAAATGATGCAGGAAGACTAGTTAGGAAAAGGTTAAATACTCCCCACCCGGTGGGCAAGAATAGACAAGCAAACCCAGCAAGACCATCATTTAAAAGGAGGGGTATAACAGCTCAGTCGCTTTACCTGCATTCCTTCCATTTCTCTCCTCTCTCTACCCCTCTTCCTTTCCTCTACCTATCGCTCCATTCTTACTTCTTACTAGCCCTTTCACACATGCAGCTTGTTCCGTTAATGTAACAGCACAGGAGTCATGTGTGAATAGGAGCCAGTGTTGAAATACCGTCAAATCAGTTCAGGCAAATTTCCGTTGTTAACATTTCTGGTAAAGTTCCGTATTGACCGTATGTGTGAGCCAATCACAACGTTCTCAAGGACATGGCAAGTTTATTCTGCGGTGGCTGTGCCGTGTAAAGACCACATGTAGAAGGGAAATACAAACCACTATACAACGGGCTGGAGCTTTTTTGATGAAGGATTGGCAAAAATGTAGAATTTGACAGACGTAGAAATAAGAGAGGTCCACATGAGTAGCATAAATAGCAGCATAGCACTGCAGTGACAAAGCGCAAAGATTCAATGTAATTTCTGGGAAAACGCAACAGAGGAATTTAACAGTATTTTCAGTATTGTACAGTGAACATAAGCGTTATGTTAAAAAGGTGGAAACAGCAACTACTACCTTTACCGGAAAAACTAATCCAGCAATTTTACGGGATTCATGTTTGAAAGGGGCTTATGAAACCCAAGAGTCATTTTCTATTTGAGTCAAACATCTCAAGTTGATGTGCTTGGTGGTCCAAAGGCAGCGATAATTTCTGAGCTAACTTGGTTGGCGCTTGCTACACTTCCCCTGACACTTTGAGGTCAAGTTAGATGGTATTTTCAGTGTTGTGTGGACGTTAGCGTTAAAAAGGCGGAAATACATGTCTTGTGTGAACAACAGAAGCTGCTACCTTTACCGGGAAAACGAATCTGACAATTTACCGGAATTCATGTGTGAAAGGGGCTATTGATCTTCTTTAGTGCTCTTTCAATTCGGGGCCACTGTATATTATCATCTGTTATCTCCAAATTATCAACTTTTCAGGAACTGAGAAACACAGCCTTGTTTTTAGTTTGATGACAATGCATTTTAACATTTTATCTAATGGATTTTGAAAGGGCTTCATACGCCCAAGAGGTCGGAGAATATCCTAAACCCACAGAGCATGTAATCCTTCAACTGAAGTGAAAACAAGAAAATCACTCAAATTGGGTTTGCAAACGGCGGCAGCAGTGTGTGTGTACAGAACAAGATATAAGCCAGCTTTGTTCATAACCAGCGTTGAAGCCCTCACAGCTCTGGAAGCAATGAAAAAGTCAACTTTGTGGGTCCTCGTTGGACTTTAACTAACAATGACCCCCTCAGTGTCTGCTTTACAGAAACACACATACAATCCACTGGGCATGGTCAACAATGATGGCTTTGTAAAAGATACTGTGCAAGTGTTTGTAAGCACACACACACAAAAACATATATATGCATGCTCTCTCTCTCTCTCTCTCTCTCTCTCTCTCACACACACAGACGCAACTGTGCCGTTCTGGGGCATCGTAGTGAATGTAAGTACATGGGTTTGAATCCTCATTTATGCTATGGTGTGTATAAGCATCGTTTTGTTTTTTACCTACTTTTCCTTTCACTGTCCCACAGAGTAGTAAAATGAGGGGTAAGGCTGTCATTTTGCCTTCACACCTGACTAATAAAGCAAACAGACATTTTAAGAAGAGTAAAAGTAGTCCTTTCCTTCCAGTGGGTGTGCATGCTGCTGCCTAAGGGCATGTTCATACTGTTATGTATTGTGGAGAAAAACCACTGCCCAGCATGCATTTAATGCTTATAATATGAAAAAGTGTTTTGCACGCCATGCACTTCTAATAGCAGTCAGCTCTATTCCTTGACGCAGGTGATGAAATGCAGCATTACTTGTGGGCGGCAGTAGCTCAGGAGGTAGAGTTCCCGCCCAGCAACTGCAAGGTTGAAGGTTTGAGTCCAGCTCGTCCTGGGGAAAAAAAACATGTCGTAGTGTCCTTGAGCAAGACACCTAACCCCAAATTGTTCCTGTTGAGCAGGTTGGTGCCTTGCATGGCTGCCTCCACCAACGGTATGATGATGTGTAAGTCACTTTGGATAAGTGTCTGATAAATACCGTAATGTAATTTTGTTTACATCTTACAACAGTCCCAGTTTATAGACACAAATGTTGCATGTACCACTGGTTTGAGTTTTGGAGACTGCCTGCGCTGGCTTTGGCAATCGAGGCGGAGGAGTCAGTTATCTGCGCAGCATGAAATCCTGCCTCCGCTTTGTTGCGATTGCTCCTCTAAAAAGTTTAACTTTTCTCTGGTTTAGTCTTTTCTAAAACCCACACGTTCCATCTGCCTTGTGACCGCTCTATATTTTTGTTCAGGTAAAAAAACTGGAATAGGGTGACAAACCAAACAAAAACCATGAGAGGATAGTGTCACCACAGGAGCACAAAGATAGGGGTAAGGGGCTCACAAAGTGTCATTTGTTATCCATTTAGTATAACAAATCATTGACCAGACTCTAAAAAATGACTGTCCAGTCCTATTTCCTTGTGGCAAAAAAATGTCCTCTCTTCGCTTTTCCCCTCTTGGCTGCTGCTGCAACTCTGACTGGAGCTGGCAGTTCAGAAAATCCATTGTTAATAGGCTCTCTGTTTGACCCGGTTTCTAGACAACACCAGAGAAAACAGGCCACAACCACAGAGTCCATAGCAAGTGTGTGGAGAGAGAGGTAGATGAGAGAGAGCGTGAGAGCTGTTTTTGAAACAAAATGACCAGAAATAAGGTATAATGTAATTTAGTAAATAAGGAGGATTAGCGGTTTCTCAGTTACTTAAAGTCTCGACACAGCAATATAATCTTAATTGTGAATTTATGAGAATTTATGCCCATTCCAAGTTATCAATGACAGGGTTTCCAAAGTTGTCCTACATAATAATGTAATAATGAACTAGCACAATAATTAACTAGCAGTGCCTATGTCTGAAAATATATAAATGATGTTACTAACATATGCAACGTGCTAGTTGTATTATACAATCTTTTGCAATTAGCTAGATACCAATCAGAATCTGCTCGGAATGGGAATTATTAATCATTTGGACTTCTTTCAACATGTTATTATGCTTCTTTATAAGCTACAATAAGAGTTTGTAGCAGTATTTCTGAAACTATGGCTCCCTGGCTGGTTTCTGATGGTTCTGCCCCACACGATAACATAAGCTTGGTTTCCAGAGTTAGATTAAATTCACCCATTTTCCACCTCAGGCTGAAAATGTTTATCAACCCCTAGGTTATAGCAATCGTTTATCTAATTACCAACCGGAGTATATTAGGATGTGACAGTCGGTTCATCAGTTGGACCTCTCTCAACATGTTAGCTCTGTTGCTGCTGAGCTTGTTCATCTTCAGAGCCATCACCTGGTCTGTAGCTCGATGACGCACCTGCAAAATAGACAGACAACACTCAGACTACAACATGTTGCATAATAACATCAGCCAACCATATAAACAATGCCTTAATCACAATATCTGGACATCTTGCTGGCAGCAAAGGCTGGGCTAGGAAATTGGAAAACATTGTTTGTTATACTGTTCTGTAACACAACATTTAATTTTTTAACACAAGTCACCACGGTTGCTTGAAACACCGCTCTTCTATAACACTTGCAAGTGAAAAAACTGTCTCATGCAGCAAGAAAACAGAGGAAGCAGAAAAGGGAGATTAACAGATAGAACAAGAAAAGTGAAATGAGGTCAGTCACCAGCCATGTCATGTAGATGTGTCAATCTACGGCTGCATATGTGTTCAGGAATATAATACAATTCAAAAGTTTAATTGCTATTAATTTCAACAACAACATTTGTTTTCCAAAATGATGTGCACTCCCCAACAGGTTTTCTTCCCCCAGAATATTGTTCTCGGCAGGGTAGAAAAGCCTCTGAAACAACATTTAGACCATAGCAAACTAAAACACTCAACACATATTTTTTTAGGAGTGTTGGCAGCTCTTTAACGCAGGGCGACCCACCCCATATTTCAATGCATTTTCCCTGTCATATCAGTCTTTGAAGTGAAAGTGACCAATGAACCCCAGGTCTTACATCACATGTTGCAGAGGAGCCACAATGCAGTGACGAGTACTTGTCTGTGACATTACAGAGCAAGAATTTGGGTTTCTTCTAAAAACACACACATAAATGAACACACATAAGCTATAAGACATATCAACTTGCAAACCACAGAAGTTAGTGTGTAAAAATACTGAGCTGCTGAAGACCGATCTATCTCCCTATATCCGCTAACTCACTTCCTGGCACTGAAATACAAAGGCATATTAAGAACACGATGCAGGGTTTCATCTGGTGGTTTGAAAAGGTTAGGCTAGTACCCATGTCTCTATAAGCAACAAAGATACTATTTGAACACAATGACCTAGTTCAAGTTCATTTATTTATATCATCCTTTATCACAAGCATGTCTCAAAGGACTTTACAGAAAATGAGCCAAACTAGATCTAACTGAGCAACAATCAATTAAATTACAGAATAGTATAAGACAAACATAGGGAAACAAAGCATGGGGCAGCTAAAATTATAATAATCCAAAAATGTATAATAACAAAGCTCATAATACGCTATAAATGCACCGCATGCCCAATACATTTACATATTACAATTTTATGTTCAATGTATTATTTTAATGGCATTAACATTAGCATTATTTACATTAAAATGTGTTATTTAAATGTTTCTTACTGTCCAATTATTTTATTTTCAAACTGCAATACGGGGCGGCACGGTGGCGCAGTGGTTAGCACTGTCGCCTCACAGCAAGAAGGTCCTGGGTTCAAATCTCGCCTGGCCCTTTCTGTGTGGAGTTTGCATGTTCTCCTCGTGTTCGCGTGGGTGCTCCGGTTTCCTCCCACAGTCAAAAAGACATGCAAATATATGTTTGTGTGTAGTGTGGTGTGGTGCATGGTGTGATGGGCGGCAGTAGCTCAGGAGGTAGAGTTCCCGCCCCGCAACTGCAAGGTCGGCGGTTCGAGTCCAGCTCCTCCCGGGAAAGAAATCTGTCGTAGTGTCCTTCAGCAAGACACCTAACCCCAAATTGCTCCCGTTGAGCAGGTTGGTACCTTGCATGGCTGCCTCTGCCAACGGTATGACATGTAAGTCGCTTTGGATAAAAGTGTCTCCTAAATGCTGTAATGTAATGTTTTCCACCCAGCGGTAACACAGCCTGTCATATTCATCTGTCCTGCAAAGCTGCCAAGCGGTCAGCTTACTTTGCGCATGCGCTCTTGTTATTTCCAGTTGTATTCAATGCATGTATCCTCTGACCTAAAACCTGTGGGTGTCTAACAACAGTGGGCAGCATCATATCACATTGGCTCGTTTAGTTTCCTCTATCATCAAAGCAGTGGTACACAGGCGACACAACGGACAATGCCACTTGCAGCAGGGATGGGAATTGACAGATGGAACAAAGTCAATGTGTATAAAATAGGGGGCTATGAGGAATTAAAGTCAATACAAAATCCTCATCCCCCTTTCTCCTTCTCACCCCACTGTGCTTTCCAACAAAGTTGTCTCCTCCTTTCCTCCCCTGCTGCTGTTGCCTTTTATCCTTCAGATGATGTTCCTATCCAGTCTAGCAGCTTAGACTAGGTGTGGCAGAATAATAATAGTGGAAGAGACAGAAACCCACTGAATCCCCATTAATGCCAGGAACCTGGTATCTAAAAGTTTCTATAAGAGTGCCAATCAGCACTGAGATGGCAAATCATTAATTATCATAATATCAACACAATCAAATGTCTAATCAAAGTGGCTGCAGCAAGCAGATGAGAAACTTTGCAGCAACTCTGTGTAATTACTTGCATTTGTTTTGAATTCCACTAAATTACACAAAGCATCTCTTAAAGATTAATTCTAAATAAAAGCCTAAAATTGCTTCTGAAAAGGGAATGAAATGAGCTCACCTTTTTATCACAATAAGATTTTATATTTCACATTTATTTTAATTTGATACATTTTAAAAACCAACAGGTTTGCTTAGTGGTATTATTTGACCCAGCGGAACTATTAACTTTTCACTTACCAAAAATGTCTGCAGCAAGCCACAAAGCCTACATCAGCTAAATATGAAAATTGACAGAAATAGCATAATATATAATAGTGCAGATGCAGTCCTAGCCTAGACCAAGGCACTGGGGATCATGAGAGACACAATGGCAATGTAATGTTAAGCAGGCTAAACAAATCCAAGAGTCCAAACTAACAGAGCATTGTATTATCTACTACATGTAGTACCACAGATTATATGACTATATACTTGTAGGATACCTCCATCTCCAATGCCAATATATACAGTATATTTACGTATTCTTTGTACCTTCAAATGCTGACTGAAATCTACAAATGGCAAATGAAGCTGAAACCCCACTAGGCCTGTAAGCTAATGAGGCTACTTCCCCTTAGACTAGTGTAAGACAACACAGACAACCCTTCCCCCATACTTGTCAACTTTATTCTGTCTTAACCCTTTACACACAATACTGAAAGAAGGGGTCTGTCTTGCACATACACAGTGGTGCGCACACACACAAGCTCTGAATAAAGCCCAGACAAGCACTTAACCTTCTCTACGCCAGTCACAATAAGCCCACTGAGAAAGAAATACTATCATTCAATCAGGGCAAGGATTATTTATTTCACACAAAGAAGTGCAACTCCACTCAAAGTCCTTTCCCACTGCTCATGTAAACCAAACTGAGCTGTGCCAAAACTCCACGCTGCCATGGTTAACCTTGATATTATAACTTGAAAAAAGGAGATAAAGGAAAAAGTAAATTTCTCTACTGACGGATGTTGATAAGGAGACTAATCACAACTAATCACACTGAACATGCCTGTGTGACTACCATTCACATGCCTCGAGGGGGAGGGGATGAAGTAATAGGGTTAACAAACCTCTTAACAGACTGCTCTCTGAAGTGAATGCGGTTTAACTTGACCTCAAGTGTCAGGGACAGAGTAGCAAGTACCGGCCCAGAAATGATCGCTGTCTTTGGACCATCAAGCACATCAACTTGAGACGTTTGACTCAAATGGAAAATACTTTTCATTAGCCTCTTTCACACATGAATCTTGTAAAATTGGTGGATTCGTTTTTTCTGGTAAAGGTAGCAGTTTCTGTTGTTAACACAAGCTATGCTTTTCCACTTTTTTTATGTAACGTTACCATTCACACAAAGCTGCCGATACCAGTAAATTCCTGTTGTCATTTGCCAGAAATTACATTAAATCTTTGTGCCAGAGTCACTGCAGTTTGAAAAAAAGGCGGGTGAAGTCTCTTGGCTCAGTGCTATGCTGCTATTTATGCTAATGTTATGGCATTGTTCACACATACGGCCGATACGGAACATTACCAGAAATGTTACAACATCTTGAGGAGTGAAATTGACGGAACTTTTATTTGATTTGATGGAATTTCGACACCGGCTCCTGTTCACACAGGACCCCTGTGCCGTTAAATTTACGGAACAAGCTGCATGTGTGAAAGGGGCTAAGTTTAGTACACTAGTCATGTATTAGGGCAAAAGAAGTTCATATGAGTATCTGTTTTCTGAGGGACTGTCTGGATGGATGGATTGACAGAGGAGAATGGAAGGAGGACAGAATGAGGGAGGAAAAGGAGCCAAGAAAAAAGAGGGAAAAAAGGAGAGCTGTAGGGAGGGTAGAGAAAAAGCCTCCTTTCCTCAATGAGTAACTCAAGCAAAACTGATCTACACCCACCTTGTAGACCTCAGAGAAGAATCCAGAGCCGATCCACTCACAGTTGAAGTCGTCGAGGCGTGTCAGACAGGAGAAGGCACTTATGAGGGCTCTGTAGGAGGACGGCCACACCCTGCCCACCTGGGGAGGACAGGAAAATACAGATATAAAAATATAAATATTAAGATTATCTGATGGATGCTCTGAATGACCATGGCCACACTTTGCATTATAACATACAAAAGCTTGTGAAACATTGTCCTGGGTGCATTTACAGTACACCTGGGTTTACATCACCCAAGATGCAGTTTGCAGCCAGGTATAAAGGAGATCACCAGGTGCTCTTTGGGGAACAGGCAGACTACAAGAGGTATTGCAGTCAACTCTAAAGCAAGTATCAACTTCTTCTCTTCTTTTTTTCTTTTTTTAAAGCTTGGCACTGAAAACTAAATCCACCAAGGCACAGCTGTCCATCCTGAAACGTTTTTGTAAAACCTTTATTGAATTGGCAACAATTTAACAAATTAAGAACAGTGCCAACCTGTTAGGTTAGCACGCACTGGTTGTGTTTTTAACAGGGTGTCTGTAATGCCAGATTGAACTATAAGCCAACCAATTTTGCAAGTGAAATAAACATGAAAATGAATACAACTGTAGTTGTATTAGAATAGGTCTGCATGACTGGGCTGATTTTAAACAATGCATTGAGAAACTGCAACATTTTAACAACTTCTGAAACTGAAGTCAAGGCTTAAATGCTTTATTTTAGATAAGACAATTCAAGACCTGCCAACACCCTTTTTAATCCGTTATCAGGGTTCCTAGACATTTTCCATTTCAAAATAAATTTTCCATATCTTAATTCCTTGACTGGATTGGTTGGTGTTCAATATGATGTACATATTCGCCAACAGTTGCTGGGCAATATGACCAGGCCATAATCGCATAAGACTATTCTTCACAATAACAAGAATCACAGCATGTGAAATGGTAGTGAGATTTCAAGAACAGCATAGGAACCTTGTATCAGTATGCAGCACCCCTGTGAAATGCAGCCTACCGCTAAAACAAAGAAATATGGCTGACCTGTGAGGACGGGGCCATGCCCATCTCTCCAGCCCCTCCCCCTCCGATGCTGTCTCTGTCGTCATGGAGACGGTCGGGTCTCGTGGGGAAGCCAGCTATGGAGTTGCGTTTATTCCGATCCATGGTGATTTGGATGGTGGTGGAACCAGTGATGGTGGCAGATTATTTCACTGGTTTATCCCCATTAGTTACCACCAAAGGTAGAAACTCGTCCTTGGGCTCCTAAAATGGGGAGAGCGAGCAGCAGCAGCTGAAACCTGGCACCTCAGGTTTGGGTTCTTACACCCAAGCCAAGCAGAATTGATCAATCCCATAGACCTGTGTTTATTAAACTATGGGTTGGGGCCCTAAAGGTAACATGGGCCTTTTTCTGGTTGGTCCCCACATGACAAGAGTAATAGATTGTTTTAATGAAACCCAGGGTCCCAGGGTGGCACAAAATATACTCAGTTTGTGTCCTGGGTGAAAATATGTCACGAACATAGACTTCAATTTAAAATTAAAGTTAGGGCTCCGCCAGTTACAAAACCCTGGCTGAATACAAGATGTCCCCTAGTAGTCCTATTCCTCACTGCTGGTAACTGTGTGGGGGTGTCCACCAGGATGAGAAGACTTTCACATCTTTGGCAGGTATCTGGCAAGCCCTTGGAGACCTAGGGAAGGAAAATAGAAAAATGAATAGAGGGCATTTCAGAGGTTTCATTCAGATTAAGGTGTGGTGGTGGGGGCCAGTAAGGTCAGACAACCAATAGACACAACAAGGACTTTGTCTCTGTGGATCCTACTCCTGTCTCCTGGATAGATACATAACACATACAGTGCCCAGATCAACTTTTTGTCATGGTGTTCTTGAATGATTAGGCCACTTAACGGCAACTGTAGTTCAAGAAACCCTGTATAGTGGGACTTGGTCTTGCCTTTGAATGGATGAGACCAGCCTCTTTTACTCAACGAGCCCAGATGTAATGGCTGTAATAGGGGCCGATTGTCCAATTATGGGAGATTAGCCAAGGAATAGCTCAGGTCCTGGACCTTTCTGCCATCCAAAACAAAATCAGCAGGGTACAAAGGGGACAGGGAAGGAAGTCTGTGGCTAAGGGTCATTTTTACACCAGTAAACAATGTGGCTTTTCATGTCTAGCTTTTAGGAATACTTAAAAGCTGGAGGGAGATTTCTTTGGTTGTGTAAACATGTTGAACCTAGCTCTGAATCTTACTTGCTTTGGCCAAATACTATGGAGAAAAATGTTATAAAGCTGGATTCAAAACCCTATTTCTGCCCATTGACACTGGGGAGGAAATGTATCTTCAATTGTATTCCCTTTGAAGCCATATGTGGAGTAATTACACCCTAAGATTGAGCCTCTCTGACATAATTGTTAAAGAAGATAATGGGGGAACAACCTCTCATACTGAACTTAAGCTTTGAAGTTCCTAATAGCCGATTGACCAGCAGCTAGAAAAGACAAGCCCCTCGATGGGCCTACCAGCCTGGCAGAAGTTAGTTTTCTCTGAAGTTTTCTCCTTCTCCATTTTAACACTGTGAAAGCCTCAATACAGTTTTTGAGTATCAATTATGTGTACACAAGCACAGACTATTAAAGCACAGAACTTGATGATGTAGAGTAATCTGCTTTCATATCATAGCTCAAAATACAGGTCCATTTGTGCTTCAAAGTTGACAAACTACAAGTTACAAACTAGTAGTCTATGTATCAAGATTCCAGTCAATGCATTTTAGAATAAAAACAATCCAACAAATCACCAAGTAAACAAAGCCACTGTTGAGGTGACTGGCTGGTCCCCAAACACCGATTCTAGATTGAGCATTTTACCTACCTACCTGCTACTCATGTGGACCTCTCTTATTTATACGTCTGTCCAATTTGGCATTTTTGCCAATCCTTCGTCAAAAAAGCTCCAGCCCATTGTATAGTGGTTTGTATTTCCCTCCTACATGTGGTCTTTACACGGCACAGCCGGCACAGAATAAATGTGTCATGTCCTTGAGAACTATGCGATTGGCTCACAATGTTGTGCATGCTTGTGCCGTTAATGTTATGGCATTGTTCACACATACGGCCGATACAGAACTTTACCAGAAATGTTACAACATCTTGAGCAGTGAAATTTACGGAACTTTGATTTGATTTGATGGCATTCCGACATCAGCTCCTATTCACACATGACCCTTGTGCTGTTACATTTACGGAACAAGCGGGCAAGCAAACGTGTGGAGAAGGGGCAATAGTTGCACAACAAGTTCTCTTTTATTATTTAGGAATACTTTCAATCGGCCATTAGGAACTTCAAAGCTTTAGTTCAGTATGAGAGGTCGTTCCCCAATTCTCTTTTTTAACAATTATGTCAGAGAGGCTCAATCTTAGGGTGTAATTACTCCACATATGGCTTCAAAGAGAATAAAATTGAAGAGAAATTTCCTCCCCAGTGTCAATGGGCAGAAATAGGGTTTTGAATCCAGCTTTATACCACTTTTCTCCATAGTATTTGGCAAAAGCAAGTAAGATTTAGAACTAGGTTCAACATGTTTACACAACCAAAGAAATCTCCCTCCAGCTTTTAAGTATTCCTAAAAGTATTAGGTATTTAACAATCCAACAAATGACCAAGCAAACAAAGCCACTGTTAAGGCGACAGTGGCTCAACACAGGTCCCCAAACTCTAATTCTAGATTGAGCATTTTACCTCCTGTACTGACCAAAATCATAGACTTATGGCCCAAACTCACTGAATATGATGATTGATGCATGTGACTTGACCCACCTAATTAGACACTCTTATGTCATACTGCAATCGGGAGATTGTGTCAAGAAGTGTCAGGAGCACTGGGACCTGCCTGCGTTTCTACATCAAGGTAACAGGTAACTTTACTGTATCATATTTGCTGTTCCATGGCCTATTCAACAATCTGCATTATATATACATATACAGTACATATACTGTAGATATACAGTAGGGGGTCTTTTTCCTCCAAATTTGAACATTGCCAAATGCCAATTCCCAACGTGCTCCACGGTCCCCGTCGTTTCACGACCCCCATGTCGGAGAGGGAGGGTGTAGAATACCAAATATCTTCGCCGATACATGTAGAGTCGCCAGCCACTTCTTTTCACCTAACAGCGAGGAGTTCTTTCGGGAGAGGATAACGCGCGCAGAGGTTCACGCTATGTCTCCCAGAGGTTTAGAACCACTGTCTTAGCTTCCTGTAGCTTACTTTATGACAAATACACACAGTTAAAACATGCATGATGTCCTTCAGTCAACAGTCACTGTGGTTAAGGAAACCCCACAAATGTAAGACAGTTTAACGCACCACTGTCACACTGGGCAACTGAAAACAATTTGCACATTAAAAATAACATATGCACTTCCTTTGGCCTAAACCTAAAATCAACTCAGCACTCACATGTTATGCTTGTGATCTTATCCATGTCAATTAATATTTGTGAGCATGAATCTCACAAAGTTCTTTCAAAGCTTGAGACAACAAAATTCTAGGATATCATCAAGATTAAGCCTATAACCTGGAGCAGGTCCATTAAAAAAGTTTCTGTTTAGATTTTACACCCAAATGAGTTATTGTAGTGGTAACAGTTCTGCACCTGAAAACGACCATATCCTCAGAAAATCCCCCATGGGTTCTGTCATGGTGTCCACGAGGTTGATCTCCTATTAACTGTCAAAGATGCACAACGCATGATGACAGAACCAATTTGTCTTGGCTCTCTCATTTCTAGCTTTGATACGTTTATTTATGCCTATGTAAAGCCCACATAGACCTTGACCAAAATGCTTAAATAGTAATCTCCTACACTAGATTATGCACAAACCATAAACAACAATCATAATGTTTATGGTGTCACATTCAACGCTGTAAAGTCTGACATCATGTACCCTGTGACAATTTTGGTCCCTGAACTCACTCTCTCACACACACTATTACTGGATTGCCATCACATTCAGCCACCCATTGTAGAAGAAATGTACAGTGTGGACACAGGCCACAGTGTGCATATTTTAAGAAAAATAAATAAATGGGGAGGAAGAGTAGCAAAAAGATTTAAATACATTAAGCCACAGGGGAAACACAAAAGACATTATTATGCCCAGTGTGAACAAAGAGATGATTTCTCATAAGATCAGATCCCCAAAACAGAATTGAGACACCAAGTGCAACTGAGGTCTCAGACACCCAGTTTTTGTCTTGGTCCTTTAGCATTACATCACAGACACTAGACTCTTCCAGAGGTATACCTAATGGACAACTTCTGAGATCATTCTCTGTCCCAGCCACGACCTTAAAAGGATTTTCATCCTCCTCTTTTTTTTTCTTCTCTCCAATGACGCCTCATTCTCTGCCTTTTTTAAATGGTAGGACAGTAAAAAAAAAAACTCCCTGTGCCAAGAAAAATGTAGGCCACAAGGATCAGGCCTAAGCTTTCCTATCCGATTTCAGTAGCTTTTCCATCCAAGCTTAGAACATACATACACATTTCATCTGTCACAGTACCTGGGAAGAAGAGAATAAGCCAGCAAGTAAAATATAAATCCTCACTTCCCTCGATTCTAAACAGCTAGCAACAAGAGAGAACGGATGCTGTATCCACACATCCACATTAGTGGTCAACATAAGCCCTCTGTACACAAGCAAAAACAGACTAAACACAAACTTCCCACACTTACTACATTGCAGTCATGCAAATGAAATTACAAACCAGGCCTGTGTTATTCTACAAACCACTGGTAAAATCAACCTTCGTTGAAGAATCCAGTGTCATTGATCCCTGATCAACAAACAGCTTTACTATAGGGCAAATAGTCCTAGATACTGTGAAACGGTGTTATATCTTTAATTTTTTTTTAATGAGGTCATATTGTCCAGTCCTATGGAATATGCAGCAATTTGATATCTTCTATGAACTATGCTGTTGCTGGAATCTCCTCCTTGATGCGAGTGATTAGAAGAAAAACGTTTAAAAAAAAAAAGAGTATTCATTACTATATTTATTCTCAAACCATCCCCTATTGCCTACATATTTAAAGGCATACATTTAAAACACCACAGTAAAGGGACCGAGAATGGAAAGAGGGAGGAATTTTAAAGGGCAGACTTTTTTGGACTGTAAAATGTGGCATAGTGCTACTTCAAAACAGATGGGACATCCCCAACATAGCCTAAGGCCAAATCTTTTAGCAGTAGTTTAGGGGCCTGAACACCATCCAGCTGTGCCCCTGTGGATTACAGGCCAATAGAAAATGTCAATAGTAAATCAAACTCTAAGTGACTCTGTGATGATGGGTTGCAAAGGGGGGGGCATGTGTGTGTGTGAGAGAGAGAGAGAGAGAGAGAGAGAGAGAGAGAGAGAGAGAGAGAGAGAGAGAGTGTTTCCCTTCAGGGGTTCCTCCTGTTCTAACA
>OMOT01025571.1:8210-66998 GCA_900312575.1 Acanthochaenus luetkenii | reverse complement strand
CCTGTCGCCGGGTTCCAGATGACGGTGGACCCGTCTGTCGAGCAGGTGACCAGGTAGCCGCCACACGAGCTGAAGCAGCAGCAGTGAACCGCATAGCCGTGGCCCGAGAGGGGGGAAACCGGAAGCTCCGAGAAGTCATCGGTGTCGTAAAGGCGAATAGTCTTGTCGCCGGAACACGTCGCCAAAAGAGACGGAGAAAAGGCACAAGACGTTACTTCGTCTCTGTGATGTCGAAGGGTGCACATGACCGACACCATGTTGGTTCTGGGCTGTCGAGCGGGTCTGCAGAGGGAACAGCTCTACCACAAGGTGGCGCAATGCGTCGCCTCTGGAACCAGGAAGAGCACAAGGTGGCCAGTGGAAAGTACCAGCGTTTGGTGTGAAGCCGTTAGCCGTTTCTGTGACGACGTATTTCAACTTGAGCGGTTCGTTGAAATACGTGAAAGACACGTATTACCTCTCAAAACACACCGTCTGTCGCGTTCCACACACTTCCTGTTGTGTTCCACACACTTCCTGTTCTACACTTCATCAGTCATGTGACGCAGACAGCTGGACCATGAACAGAGTTCATCGTTGGTTGAGAGGACTTCTGTTATGTAATGTGTCTAAAGTCAAATACAGTTTTCTCCCAAGTTTAGACTATTTTAATCTACATCCGTGATCCCCCTTTGTTTCAAATGTAAACTGTCCATGATCCAAAATGTTGTTTTCTTCCTTCAAACGTGAGCCACGTGATATATTTGCATATTAAGCATTTTTTATAAACCTTACAGGACTTTCAAAATCCAAGTCAATACTGCCCACTGTATTAAATCATTTTCACTATGCAGGACATAGTGAAGCCCACAAGCCAACCAAATGCCCCATATTATGAGTATCAGTACTTTCATCCGTATGTCATTTCAGTTGGATATTGTAGACTACCACTCCAGAAAGCATTAATCACCTTTAAAAGGGGGAGTGAGGGCTAAATACTATTTTGAAAAACATGTTTTATTACATCCGTGCCACACACCCACTAGTTAAAAATAATGCTCCTACAAAAGTTGCTACCCATTTCACAATATTAATAAATAAAATAACTTCAAGTGCTCTGACTTGGATTTAACAAAATTGCCTGATAATGCCACTAGTGGACCGTGACAAGGCTCCCAGGTGAAACATACTGTGCGTCACATCTTTTCTGTTCGGAATACAAAGCTCTTAAGACTTCACCATTTTGTATAAGGGCTTCCTACAGTATATTGTGCAGTACAGACATACGGTACACACACTGAATATAGAAACAAAAATGAAGAAATATTGATATAACATCCTCCACACTTTTCAGAGGGCAGGCACTGCCAATTGACCACAGTGTTTTGAGTGGATATACAGTACGGGCAATGTGTATGCATCAATTTAAGACAAACATGAAATGCTACAATCGTTCTAAGGCATAAACGATATCTGTAACAAGACACATGTATGTACACATATGTATTAGAAATAAGACGGGCAAATATTGACATAAATGAACAGTATATACATATGTGTCAATAAAGCCTCCCTGCTACATTTGACAAGTAAGCGATTACAAACATACGTACATATACTCACAAATGCAGATTAACAGTATTACTGTGAGTCTACTGGCACCCGAGAGTCACAGAGCTGTAAACAAGTTTTTTTTATTTTATTGGCTCGTTTAATGGTTGATAAGACATTCTTCAGAGGTTTTTTTTGTAAAGCAGTTTTGCCCGTTGCTCCTTTTTCTTAGAAATCAAAAATTGAACCATTACATACGGTGGCCTTGAGGGTCAAAACACAACATTTCACAAAACGTAACAGCATATCAGAAAACACAACAGCATTTCAGAAAACGCAATGACATTTCAGATAACAGAAAGTGTAGGGCAACACGTCTTGTTTGTGATTGGACAGAACCCAAGCCCCTCAATGTCATTTCCTGTTTATGTTGCGTAATACTCTCAGCAGTGTCCTTGCACGAATTTAGAATTGAGCTTGCCATTATGGAAGAGGAGATTCAACTCATGCGGGAATATTTTAAGAAAGGACATTCGTATGATGTCATTCTGGATATGCTTTCAACATATGACATTAAAATGCCCCGGTCAACCCTGAAATCACGCTTGAAAGAATTAGGACTGAGGCGACGGGGCGGCTACTCTTCAACAGGTGACGTCAGAAGGACCATCTTATCAGAGCTGCACGGGCCTGGACAGCTTTTTGGATACAGAACTATGTGGTTGACTTTAAAGCAGAAACATGGTCTCTGTGTTAAAAGGTCATGTGAAGGCTTCGAGAACTGAACCCACATAGGTTTACTAGACACACATACTATTCTATGGGTCCAAATGAAAACCGTTTGGCATTGCGATATCTGGCTGTATAGACGGGTTCTCCCACATAATCATGTGGCTCGGTCAAATGTGGACCAACAAACAACAACCCCGAAGTAATACAAAAAACAACTTTATTAACTGTATAGAAGTGTTGCCGTTATTCCCATGAGACGGAGCACAGACTGTGGAACAGAGAATGGGACAATAGCCACCATCCAGTGCTCTTCACCACCACCACAGAGATTACTATGCTGAGTAGCCGCCCCGTGTCCTCAGTCCTAATTCTTTCAAGCGTGATTTCAGGGTTGACCGGGACATTTTAATGTCATATGTTGAAAGCATATCCGACATCATACGAATGTCCTTTCTTAAAATATTCCCGTATGAGTTGAATCTCCTCTTCAATACTTGCAAACTCAATTCAAAATTAGTGCAAGGACACGGCACAACACAAGTGTTGTCCTGCCCTTTCCGTCATCTGAAATGTCGTCGTGTTTTGTGAAATGCTGTCGTGTTTTGTGAAATGTTGTGTTTTGTGAAATGATGTTTTTTGAAATGTTGTGTTTTGTGAAATGATGTTTTTTGAAATGTCGTTGTGTTTTCTGAAACGTAGTGTTTTCACCCTCAGGGCCACCGTAATTACAACATAAATACAAAATAAATACATTCACTATAGTACTGAAGATAAAAAAAAGTAAAAGGCATATATACAGTGGAAATCTTCAATTCCAAGTTACAACATTGATAGTTGTGGAGTCAGTGCATTTTAATACATTTGCAGTAGGTGCTTGTCTGCACTCACACATTGTACATCAGTGGCATGAATATCTAGAAATACAATTGTGTATTTTAGTGTCACTGGTGAAGAGACGGCCTTCAACACTGGCAATGGGGTTTGATGTGAAGACATAGTCAGGGTCAAAAGAAGTCCACTACTACTTCAACAGTTCAGTCCATCGTTTCTCAAAGAATCTCCTCATGCTGTGGCCCGCTCGACCAATTTCAGAATCGTCTTCATTAAATGTTTCACAGTTCGCGAAAACCAGGTTTACGTCAATGATGAACGTCTCCAAATTTAGGTACCTGTAATCATTAGAAATTGCTTTCAGTTCTGACATACATGTACATTATTCTGGAAAACTGTCTAAACTAGTAAACATAAAAAGGATTCAATGTGAAATACATGTCTTGTATCACTAACAATGAAATGAAAACGAACATACTGGTTGCTGATGAGCTTTTCTCTGATGGTAGAGAAATCCATGGGCTTCTTGATGACCTTCTTGTAGCCGGGGACAGCTTTGTGGTTGACCGGGATGAGGAAGGGCCAGGCGTCCTGTTGAGCCTCCAGCTCAGCCAGCAGCGTGCTGGAGAGAACAAGCAGTAAACACGGATCAATCCTCGGCACAAGGGATGGGCGGGAGTACGCGAGTACTCGTTCAAGACGTTAGTATTATAAAATTGTGTATTTGCATTTGAAAAAAAAAGTATATATAAAAAACACAATTGGGACTGATTAAAGTTTAATGACATGTTTATAATACAAAAAGTTTTTTCTACGTACAATTGTTAAATAAATATGTTACGTTTATTAATAGGACTATTAATAGTTACAATTTATTTAGATTAACCAGCTAAGCGCTAAAATGGTAACTGAAGACGTTCTTCTGAGCTTCGTGGAAGGGTTTTCAAAAGCGTAAGTAAACAATATTAGTTGCTTTTGATGACAATTGCATTGATAACTTATGAAATAATGAGACATAAACACAACATTTTCCAGGTTGACCGTAAAATGTGAAGTTCGGCTGCGTATTTGCTGTGAGGCTGACATTAGTTGTGTAGCTTGGGCTATTGTGTGCTTGCATTTGAAAGAGTAGGGTGTCTAGTTTTATATGATCCCCGGAGTGAGCGGATACTTTTTCCAGCTGTGTTGTAATGCTACTGCCGCTTCCATTCTCAGAGCTTTTATTTTGGAACGCAATTTTTTTTTAAATTGCCTATCAGACATTGTTTGGACATCACAGCCTTTTTGTCGTCAATAATTTAGAGAACCAATTTCCTGGACCTGGAAACAGGGGTCATTACAGAGTACACGTTACAAATGTTATGAGAGTAGTCGAACAGGGAAATCAGGTCAAATGCACATCCCTACTCTGCACTGCAAAAAAGTCATTTAGTCTTGTTTTCCTTAAAACAAAAGAAATAATAGGGTGAGATAATTTCACTTCTTTCCAGTGCAGTTTCACCTGTTTTAAGAACTTTCTTTAAACAACTGACAATACCTCTGGGATAATGATTACACTCATCATGTAGTTATTCTTGTGGTTATTCTTAGACCCATCCCATCCTTTTACCTTAACGACTAGAAAGGATAAAGTAAATGTTAGTAGTAGGTAGGTCGTATGCAAGTGTCGTCTGAGTGGGCTTTCAAGCGTACCGGCACATCGCCAGCTCATCGGTGCTGTTGTCTTTGGCTTTTTTTACACTGGAGACAGGGCCGTCGTGCTGGTTTCTGGGTGGGCTCTCCTCTGCTTTCCTCTTTTTGGATTCCTTGGTACCTTTCTTTGGCATGCTGCTGCTGCTGGTGGTGGTGCTGGGACTGGCAGCCTCGTCCTCACAGAGCTCTCCAACCACAGGCGGCTTCCTATTCCGTTTTACTTCACTGCCTTTCTTCCCTCCTCCAGCTGTTCGGCTCTGTTGCTTCTTACTCCGGGGGGATTGACCACTCGCCTGAATGGCAGGAGATACAAAAAGAGGTACTGTATAGTCACAGAGGACCAAGCTTCAATTCATTTGAATTAATTGGACGTTTGCTTATGATACAGGTTCTGTGTTATCATTTGACAGTTAAATAGGGCGGGTTAGAGACCTCTTAGATGTAGCCAACAGTGGACTGCAAGCTGTTTAGAGAACACGGTGTTAAATAAATGACAAACACAAATAGAAGGGTCTGAGCTCAGCCATTCATCACTGAGGCCATGCCAACCAAACAACTAAGGTGTACCTTTGCTATACAAGCAGGACAAAACCAGTCACCCTCAGGTATCGTAGTGATCTTGGGTTTATGGCAGTAAGTGTGGCAGCCTTTGTCACAGCCATCACAAAGTAACAGCAGTTCCTCATTATCCCCCTTTCGACATAGTTGGCAGTACTGGAAACGCACCAAAACATAGTTAAAAATGTTGTGTTCTCTTGACAACACACCACCATAATCTAGTGTTCATACAATAGTTCCTATGAACTGGTATGAGTTGTAATAAATTCTGAAAGCTTGCTTTGAAGTTCTTACTATACTATAGAGGGGTGTTTTCACAGTGTGTCACAAACCGGTGTTTAAATGTATGTGTGACAAAACTGTTGACGATGTAAGCAATTCCTAGATCATGCTGTGGGGAGAGAATTCAGGGGACACTAACCACTTTCATGATGGATCGTTCCCAGGCAATGGATTTCTGCAGCTGCTGAATGCAGAGCGACAGCTGAGCTGCGCTGCGGACTTCACCAAGCACTTTCCGCCACAACCTCATCCCCGGAGCCAACTCCTCCTCACCACTTTGAGGGCACAGAAAACGAGAACACGGTCAGCATGATTGTACAGTGGGTCAAACTGTCACATGGAATGATAACAACCAACATCCAACAGTGCACAGAAAGCAAAAACAAAGTGCAAGAGTGTTTTAGTTTTGAGCAGCCAGGGTTAGAGATATATAGCTTCCACGGAACTGCTGAAATCCCATGCCTCGTAATGTGGAGTTAATTCTGGAGCTGCTGCATTTAGAAGATGAGGTCACACAGAGTATAGTCACTTTTACCAGTGTTGCACCATGCAGAGTTACAGACCACTTGTAATACAGACACAAACACAGCCACCTCAGTGAACAATCAGAAAGGCACCAGGAGCACAACGCACACAGTGAGAAGGGCAGGACAACAAGAAGACGGTTGAAGAGGCCCCAGTGAAGCAGCAGAAGCATACTGTAAGGTGAGCTATCTTTAGAACGAGTCTGGGATGAACCTACCCTTCACCATCACTGGATGGTGCAGGAGCAGGTACAGTGACTGTACCCACATTATCCAGTCTGATCTGAATGGTGGTACTTAAGGGGCTCTTCAGGTACCTTCGCTCGATGTTCCTCTCCAACTCTGCCAGCCTGGTGACAGCTATGTCTAGGGGATTGTTGGGGCGCCGCACCATGCTGCCAGGCAGTTCCTCCTGGCTGGCCTCCCTCTCCCCCTTCCTCTCTGGAGCCAGGGAAGAGAAGGGCTTGTGCTCATAATATACCAGATCCTCTCTCTCCGACCGGGGCTCTGGGTGCATCCAGCCCTGGGACAGAGGGAGACATCAGTGAAATATGGCCATCAAAGCGCACTATTTGATGACAAGGTAATTCAAATCCATGCAGTCTGATGACAATGTACAGTACATTTATGAAATGAATATGGAAAAATCGGATGTTCATCATCTGTATGAGCTAGAACTACGTTAAAGAGCAGCTGTACCTTGACCTGCAGGCTGGCAGAGGTGACCTTCCTCTCCAGATCCTCCACCTGCTGCAGCAGGCTGATGTCCACCTCCATGGCTTGCTCTTCAACACACCAGCTCTCTACTGTCTCCTCACTCACCTGCTGCTCTGCCACGTTGATCATGGCCACTACACATACACGCAAACATCATGTCAAGAACTCTTTGCTCAATTCTCATTAATCTGAAATATCAAAAGCATTCCTTCAAGCATGTCAATATTTACGTACGGTACCATTCATTTGACATGTCACAAAACTAAGAGGCACGCTTGTATTTACTTGTCTATCGCTGCATGTCTAGAGTAGACAACCTTAGCTGAATCTTGACTTAAAGAGAGCAGAGGAACTGTAGACATACCATCTTTGCTCTTGGCACAGGACTGGGCCATATATTCCATATGCTTTTGGATCTGTTTCTGCAGGACCTTCTCTCTAATGCCTCGGCTATGGAGCGCCTTGACCAGAGTATGCAGTTCCTCCATGTCTGACACTCTCCACCAGCCACGCAGCATCTCTGCCAATACACACACACATTTAAAAACATTTATCACACACTATTGTTCAATGGTATTCAATTGTAACAACATAGTCTGGGCATTGGATATCTTTAGTCCAGCATATTTCCCTTGTGTGTGCTGGCAGTATGCCATGCTTACCCTCAGGGATGGGCCGAGGACTAGGGTGGTCCTGGGTCTTTGCCACCTCCACAGCGGAGAATGGGGCACAGGGGGGCTTGTCACTAGGGGGCTCTGGGGTCTCAGTCTCGCTGATGGAGTTGCTATTCACCAGGAAGGAGTTGCTGCTCCCGTTCTCATTACCCTCAGCATGCTGGTAGGCCAGAGCCAGCATGGGGGGTAGAGAACTGCCAGGGAAGGGCAGGTTGGGGCTCATCATTGCACTGGACCAGCCACAGAATGGCAGCCCCATTTGATGAACACCAGACTTCACTTGCTGAGAGGAAGAATACGCAACACTGTGAACTATGCCCAGACAGAATGTTTTCCCACAGATAAATGACACAATGCAATAACTGCGAGAAAACAGAAACTCAATTTGTCACGTGTTTGCCATTATGGCAAAAACGGTGATGTAATTAGGTCTAATGCTTGCAATACATGCTGGTAATTTCAAATAGCACAGCATAATCCTATGTGATGGCAACTGAGATGGAGATAGCGTTATCCACCAACCTGAAGTACGGATATTTGCAGGTTATTGATCCCAGCAGGATTGCTGTAGCTGGCTGTGGATAGGAGATTAGGGGAGAGGGAGGGGGGTGACTTGGGTCTGATGGACTGTGGAGAGGGGGAGGAGGCCGGCGGGGTGGAGCCGGAGGTGACAGAGGAGTCATCACAAGAAGAGCGAGGCAGCAGACTAAACCACTGGCTGCTCTTTTCTGTCAGCACCTTGGAGAGTTGGTCGTTATGGAGGGTCGATTGTGGGCTGCAGGTCATCCAGTGGCTGCTGCTGAGGTAGGGGGTGCTAAGCAGAGACGGGACTGAAATATCCATTTTAGCCGCCTGTCCCAGCTGAGAGGAAGCAGGCGAGGGGCTGCACGATAGTCTTGTCTGAGAGGTGGGGTAGGAAGGATACGATGCGGTGGTGGGGTCTTTGGTAAGACAACTGTTCTGACTGTTGTGAGAATTGTTGTCGGAGTCTGGGGACATCTTGGCTACTTCGAGGAGTTTGCTGAGCTTGGAAAAGGAGCCAGGTTTCTGGAGGAAGAGGTTGAGGGTGTCTTTGCCCTGCTGGCTCTCTGGTGTGGCTGTATCGCGGTCTGTGCTCTGTGCTGGGCTGGAAACCACTGGCTTCTCCTCTTCCTCCAGCTGCTCCTCTTTCACCTTCGTCACCTGATTAGTCATCTGTCTTTTCCTCTCCTTCTCCAGCTCCTCAGAACCTGAGAGACAACAATTAACAATTAATCAGCTCAGGCACAGTATACAAAAACACATCCTAACTCAGCAAATTTTTATCCTGTACATGCTGAACAATGGAAAAGAGTGAATGAAAACTGAACTTTCATTTGTGCTGCAAAAAGTACGTTTGGGCTCACACCTTCTCCACTCTCCATGCCTTCAACAAAGATGCCACCGCACTGCGGCAGCACCCAGTAGCGCCTCTTGTAGCGATCCTGGCCGAACATCATGGAGCGCAGAGAGTGGGATGACTCAAACAGCTTCCGTCTAATCTGACTTTGTTGCTGGAGACAGAAAGTACATGAACTCGAGCTATGGTGCGTCACATTCACTGATGAGCTGACCCTGAAAAAAATTCTGTCCGTCTCATTAGGTTTAATTACCTTGTATGATTTCTCTATCTGTTTCTCCAGCTCCTCCACGCTGGCTGTGTGGTCGCTGTCATCCTGGATGAAAAGATCTCATTAGTGTGAGGCCAGTGGTCAGACATTTACTATAAACAAACACGGATTTAGTCAGAGGCTTCAGTAAAGAGATCTCACTCTCACTAACCTCCTCCTCGCAGATCTCTAATTTCTTCCCTTTCTTTCCCCCTCCTTCCTCCTCCTCTTCATCATCGTCATCCCCCTGGTCCTCGCTGTCCTCGTCTTCATCCTCCTCCTCCTCACTGTCCCCTTCTTTCCTTTTGAGTTTGCGTCCGGCAGTAGGAGTGCCAATGGTTTGGCTGTCCTCACCTCCCATACTGATGTCTCTCTTCCCTGTCTTCTTGCCATGGATACTCTTCAGTCTTGGAAGACAAAAATGGGCAGAGGAGAAATGGGAGTCAACTCTTACAGTACAGTATACGTTTAAGCACGTTGAATTCTGGATTAGGTTCTGTATCGACTTTCTAATTCCATCATAAACTTTAATACCTGATCTACAGAAACAAATCAACCATTCATGGTTCTCCTCAACTTAATAGAGGACACCTGATTGGGTAATGATTGGTCGAAATGCTCTGATTATATTGATTTTACACTGGACATCAGCATCTCATTCACTAACACAGGTTTGTTTATGTGTATCTACAGCACTTAGCCATAAGTGCTTCTTTAGATGATGCGTTATACTCACTTGCGAAGATTGCCCTCGACAAGCCATTTGTCCTTCCTTAGGTTAGTCATGTGATCTATATTTTTGTCGATCTCGCTGCAAAGGGACAGTTAAAATTAAATACGGTTAAAATAGTTGAAAAGACAGTTTATACAGTGCATAGAATAATATTCACAGGCCAGCAATGATTTATCTAACACAAGGCTAATGAAATTGGATCCAAGTCTACTAAGAATAATACATTAACATGCTCCCCTTACAAAATGTGTGTCAGTTAGCTTGCTCGTTTGGCCAAGATGGCAAAATCCAACATGACATGAGTATCAAAAAGAGGCAGAACCAAGTACATGCCCCTCACCTGACCACAGCCTTACTACAGCAGAGCTCATTGACCAGGAATGCTAGCATGGAGGCTTTCTGGGAGGGGGTGTGGGCCTGGAAGGCCTTAGTCTTAAGGCTGAGGGCCAGCTCAACCAGCTCGGTCTGCTCACAGTGAGCCGCCATGTAGATCTGCAGGATCTCAGACACATTGTCTCGGTTGATCCCAACATTAGTCAGGTGGTCCCCCAAGGCAGTCTTGGTCTGAGAAATAGACTATTTCAAGAAAGAGTTATCATACAAATGCATTGTACTTATTAGTAACAGATTTTTAACCAAAATTCCTTTTTGCATGTATACTGTAACCTCAGAGCAGAGGTGACATCACAACAAAAAACATGAGTGACAGTAACAGCAAGAGTGGTGTGGAACACTGTCTTTTCAGGGAAGAATCTCATGTTGTACAGAACATGGCTCCATAATAAGAGGCTGTTAACTGGGTTCCTTGAAGAGAACAATGGAAAGTCACATAAAGGCGTGACTAAGCCCTATAGAGAAATGGCTTTGGTGATTCATTACAATTTCTGGTTTAAAATGTAGATCTGTATTAAGAGCTCTAAACACTGATACAGTGTAATCCTCTTTATCTTGGCTAGTTGGCTACATCTGAATGAAATAATATTTTAGGCATATGGAAGCAAGTTCATTTATTTATATAGCCCTTTATCACAAGCATGTCTGTCTCAAAGGACAGGAGCATGCATGCATTCTTTTGTGTGTGTGTGTGAATTATTTAAAATATCCATATCACTGCAATGACCGATTCTCACCCTGTGTCCTGGAGGTAGACCAGGATCACACACAGCTGCGGAGAGCATGCGCACCAGCAGGTCTTGCACCTGGCCCATACGGTCCCCGATGTTGAGCAACCCTTCTTGCAGCTCGCTTAGGTTGGGCACGCGGGCACTTACGTCAAATCCCAGCACCTTGCCAAAGCTGCACAGGAACTGCAGTACCATCAGGCAGTCGGAGAAGGTGCTTCCTGGTAAGACCAGGCCAGTGATATGGGACAACTCTGGAAGCGGCTGGAAAGTAATACGAACTGGGTTAACAAGCTAAATACAGGCCTAACTACAATGTTACATTTATCATTTATCTTACTTTGCACCTTTTGCCTAAATTCCAAGATTCTGAAATAATTGTTGTAATAGATTGTAATAGACAAAGCCCTTATTACATTTTACAATACTTTTGAAAATATTGTGAGGCTCACAGGGAGACTATGTGAAAGAGTGTCTCATATGTTATAAATAAACAGATCATGTTTCTCATGGGATTCAATACATAGTTTCTTACAATAGAGTAGTTTCAGACCAGTCCATCTCTGAAATCACATTAAAGTTTGTACAGTTATGTGACCTAATAGTCAGGGTTCCTCTTCTTAGAAATTTGGAAATGTTGAAATTAATTATCTTTGATGAGATACTCCGAGAAAGTATCTGGTCAGTAATGCTTTGGTTGGTGCTATGACATCAGTAGCCACTTGATGGCAGTCTTTTGACCTATACCTGCTTTCCTTTTAACCAAGATGCTTTCAGTGATATTAAGCATATATTTTGGTAGAGTTGATACTAGCAATAAAACCACAAAACCATTTGTCAAAGCAAATCTAATCTTCATACACAGTTCCTAGTGTGTTTATATTGCAAAATATCACAAGACATATACTTCAATTGTTGTTTCCAAGTTCCAAGTGATAGTGGAAAAGCCATGCTTTCTACACACATCTACACTACAGATGGAGACTTCAGCTATCCATGATGACATACATGTACTCTCATTTTCATCTCCCAAAATCCCCACAGCATGTGAATACCTTATGATCTGCTAAGCACATGTCTTCATTTGGTTTCTTCAGCTCCTTGGCAATTTCCAGTTCCAGCCTTCTAAGCTCCAATTTCCTCTCCTTATTTAACCGTTTCTCATCCTTCTTCTCTTGCTTCAGGCGTTCTTTCTCCTAAAGCCAAATTAAAGACATGTTAACCGTGTGGGCTATCAGCATTGCTGCAGACTATTGTGTTAAAGATTACTTCATACGTCTTTCTGGTCAAGTATTATGCATTGGTTATAAAATGCTGCACTTTGTTAAAACTAAGAATTGTTGCGTGGGGGGAAACTTTTTTTTCACACTTTATATTGTTTTTAAAAAAGGTAATAGAGGATAGGAAGAGGCAATGACCAGTTCCAAGGAGACGTGAGTCGGGAATTACGCACCTCTGCTTTCTTACGGGCCTCCATAGCCTTCATCAGCATCATGTGCTGCCTGCGTCTCTCCCTCTCCTGGCAGAGCACAGAAATACAGTTACAGACTGTTTGAAAAGCGAGTCACAGATGTAACACACAGTAAGGACAGCTCACTATGACATGCACAGTAGCGACAGAAGAATAGACCACAGTTTATCACACGTACTGCACAACCGAAAGCATAGAGACATACAATACAATATAATTATAAAATGCAATACAGTGAAAACTATAAAGCAAAATGACAAAGCATAACATATGAGGGCAGTGCCAGATACACAAAGCATAAGCTCAAAATTAGAATAAGCCTTTAATTAACCTAAGCTTGTTGGCAATAAGCACACTGAAAGCTGGTACAGGCCAAACATTTTACAACAACTATTAGTAACAGATATTGTAAGGTGTTAGAGATAGGCAAATGCTGATTGAATTTGTAATCAATTGATGAACAGCCTCTTATGAAACTATCACAATTTAATGGAGACTAATTTTAAATGATTATATTTATAATAAACATGCTTTATTTACTGGGGAAACTAAACTATGGAGTTCAACAATACTATCATTGCCTCTCTTAGGTTTTTCATATACTCCATGAGAGAAATGACAGCACGATCATGATAAAGCTTTAAATCTCAAATGAGGAAATTAACAAATAACAAAAATATGAATTATATGTGATGTAAACTCAGTGATGTAAATTATTGTTAAGATTACAGACTGTACATAATATATATCAACTGTAAAATGGATAAGAACAATTGTCTCACATACTACAAATGGATTTTGAGCACCTAAATTCAAACACAAAACAATGCAATGGATGGTTGATGTTCTTTTGGGCTATGAGAGTACATTGTATCCTGTAATGATTTTTGTGGAGTCACGGCATTTTTGATCGTCTTGGGCAGATAATGGATGTGTTTTCTCTGAGAGACGAATAGCACAGATATATGCAATGCACTGTTCTGGAAAAGCCATGCAGAAGAAAGTAGTATGACTGCAGCCGACATTACACTTTATGCATTGCTATGATGGCAACCATTTATCACAACGAGTACACAATACAGTGTTAGATGTACAGAAACAAACATACCCATACCATATCTAGTCTATGTCTCTCCAACTCCTGGTAGAAAGAGTTGGCAAAGTATTATGAAATAGAAAATCACACACGAAAACCATGTTTGCAAGAACCTGCCAACCTAAACCAGGCCTAATACATATAGTAAGCTAGAACCTTCAGAAACAAAACACCCCCAGAGGATAATTTGACAGGGAATAATGAAGTAGTTATTCTATTAGGCTACAAGTTATGATTGTTAGAACCCATCTCCGAGAAATTCAAGTTAGACAGAGGGTGAGAATGGCTTTAGCATCATGTGGTTAAGGAAAGCAACACCTACTTGGTGCTTAAATACAACAGCATGTTGTCTTCGCATCTCCTTCTCCTTTAGGAAAAACATTAACTAAATTAGAAACCACAACATCTACACATTTCCACCACCTTTAAAAGCTGACCCAAAGCTCTTCTTATTCAATGACAGAGAGCCAAAATCCAACTATTCTGATTGCCAGGCGTATAGCCTGGGCAGGTCTTGAGCCAATGTGAAAATGGAAATGCCGCCATCATCATTTTATAGACACACGTAGAATGTAGGAGGAAGATGCACCCTCTTTTATGACACTGATTAACATGTAAAAGGTCTGCTCTAGGTGACAGGGAAATTGTCCTTAGCGCTGAGAAGCGGTACCCTGCAGCAAGGAGCATTACATTACAATCACCTAAATAAGGAAATGAGGGGAAAAGAATAGGTTCAGAGTCAGGGGCACATGGGACATTCATGGTAGGTGACTGGGAATAAGTGGTAGGTGAATAAGGAGGGGGCTTTCTTATGTTACATACAGTATGACCGGAGGCAACAGTGGCCACAACAATCACAGTTAGTTCTTGAAGCACATCTAACTAACCTTGTTTCGTTTCTCAGCCTCCAATATTTTGGCATTGGCTGCTTCTTCCTTCTTTTTCCTTTTCTCCTGTGCATGCAAAACAGGTCTTCAGGTCATGCAACAAAGCACTTGACAGATTTTACATGACATACACCTCATCATTTAAAACCTAGGCATGCTTTACAGACATATCTACCAGCCTTTCATACAAAAGCTTGGAATTAATAAATATCAAATTGTGGCAACAATGTTTGATTGTTTGATTAAGTGAAATCACTTGAGATAATTATCTTGATTAAAATCCACAAGTGAAAAGGCCCTGGAATTTATACCCATACATTTAATAAGGTGGGGTTTGTATAAAAAAGTACTAATTATAACTGTTGTGTGTGATATATGTATATATACATAGAGCGAGAGAGAGAGAGAGCGAGAGAGAGAGCGAGAGATACGTTTGCCATTTGTTTGCTAGATTAGTTGTTCGAAAGATAGTTGATGCTGTCAATGGCAAATATTCCACCAAAAGCTAAATAGAGCCAGTGGCTTACTGGTATTGCAATCTTAAGCAATTATATAATTATTTCCTCCCATTAACACTAAAAAGACAAAATGGATGTAGTTCTTATGAAATATCAGCAGGCAGTCAGAATAAATTAAGCAGCATTTCTATCAGTAATTATAGCCCCAGTGAAATCCTGTTAAGAGCCTCTTCCCAAGCGTGTCAACGGAAATTTGATTCATAAAAGCTCAAATACTTCAGAGCTTCTATTAGTGAGGGATAGAAAATAGCCATTTCACCTACCCATGGTAAACTCTGGGCCACCTCTGACTTAATGATAATATTCTGTGTTAAACTCCAGCATGGTCTGAGGAGATTTTCATATTCAATGGCACTTTTGCAACAAAAACCAATTAAACATTAGTCGCATCAGTCACATGTAGTAACTAGACATAACTAAAAGTGGAGCCACATAATTTAGGCATTTAAAAAAAAAAATCCTATCAACAGCAGAAAGGAAGTGTTTTAGAATGTTTCTGCAATAACTTTTAGGACCAACCTCAAGTATTTGCTGTGCGCGGAGTTCTTTCTCCATACGAATTTGCTGAATGCGCTTGATCTTCTCCTGGTAAACGGATGAGGGCAAGATCAAATGAATTAACTTTTAAGTCATGCATGTTATAGAGCGGTGGTGTGTGTGTATGTGTGTGTGTGGGTGGGTGGGGGTGAAGAAGTACAGTGGCTCTAAGCAGATGAAGGAGGTGCTGCATCTTTAAGGATAGCAACTTCCTTTTAGAATTCCAAAGCAATTGAACTGCGCTTAAAGCCTTTTCACCGTGCACAAACCCTGAATATCATTGGTTTGTTGACACCATCAAATAAAAATTTAAAACAGTATCACCTGATGCAGACAGTTGAGGAGCTAAAAGACAGAACATGAAACAATGTACACAAAGACAAATCCTTACTTGATGTTTAAGAATCTTCATCTGCTCCTTCTGTTTCCGCCTCTCCTCAGCAACAATTATTGCTGGAAGGCACAAAGAAATTAGGCTTGTGCACAGCATATGATCTCGTGTAACAGCATGCCTGACTAGATACCAGCTGTTTACCTTGTTGCCTCCTTGCCTCCTTGGCTGCTTGCACCATGGCCTGCTTCTCAAGTTTTCTTATCATTTTGATCTGAGCGGCCTGTCGAGCTATTTCTGTAACAAGATGAAAAGTGTTATAGAAATGACTCCTCAGTTAAAGACTTAAAGGAAAATTCCACCCTTGTATACTCTTCTCTGTGCTGGAAATATCTCAACATGACATCACATCATCTACAATTCATCATACACCACCAAACAACAAAGTGGACCCAGAAATGCAAGGTACAATAGCTGTTTTTTAGGGTGGATGTTCCCTTTAACAGGTGCCTCAGACAGTCAGATGTGAATTAACCTTGAGCTTCCAGTTTACGTAAAAGCTTCGCATCATTGACATCTTGGGAGTTGGTTTCATCAACATTAGAAGGATGCCTGGCCCCAGCACCATCACCTGTCTGCTGGTGCTCAGACTTGGTGCGACGGCTACGCCTCCCATCCATCGCTATGATACTGGGAACAATCTCCTCCTCGGTCAGCAAAAACCACTGTAAGCCCTTGGTAAATTGAAAGAAGGAATAAGGGTTCAAACCTGAACGTGTCCAGCATAGTATATGACTTGACTGATTCTGAATTGATCGATTGCTTGAATTAGTTGATTCTCACGTTTATGGGCGTAACTACTTAAAGCTACAATCAGCAATTTGTGTTCAAGAAGCATTTACCTCTGGTCCTTCTCTGGCTTCATAGAAGTCACCAACTTTCATTTTTGTACTGAAGCTGAAGTTATCCCGTGAGATTTCAGTTATTCCATTCCTCTGTAAGTACTGTAGAGAAAACAATCAAACAATTTAGTAATTCAGGCAAAGGACAGGCGTTTTCAGGCATAATAATTAGTTAATTGGTCACCAAATTTGCTGTCATTTACTAATTTCCAACCTTCATTACATCAGGATACTGGCGTAGCTTCTTCCCACATGGAGCATAGTAAGCTACCTCTCCTTGTAGACGACCTGCCACAGCCCTGATCCGTGTCTCTCTCCGCCACCTGAAGGTCAGAGAAATTACAAAGCTGGTACAAACATGGTACTACACACTTCATATGTAGGAAACTAATATAGCCACTGTCTTTTACAGTTGTGTTCTGTGTCATCATTGACACCAGAAATATCCCCCTCTCATTCATAACTCCCAGCAAACAAGGAGGTGAACTATCTAAATGCACTGTGTAGTCTCTGGCCTGGGTGCCCTATGACTCTTTCAGTAATCAAACTCTCCTAAATGGCCATGTGCCAAGTGGAGCAGCCACACAGTTCCCATGAGCTCCGCTGGAGAGCAGCCATGGCTTACAGAAGAGGCCTGTCGGGTCTTATCATGGGCAAAGCAGGGGTTGATATACAGGCTTGTCGCCTCTCTTTCCCCTGTGAGCCCTGTGATGAAAAACATCCCCAGAAGATGAAAGACACTCTGATCTGAGGCTGCAGCATTTGTGGGGAGGGAGCTGCTAATGTTGCATGTCTGTGTTGAAGCTGGATGCTATTAACCCGTCGGGTCTGAACTGCAGTGCCTAATTTCCTGCCCGGTGTGGCCTGCTGGTCAAGCCTGGGCTTTGTAGGGCCCCTCAGAGGAAGGCGAGGATGTTTACTGTAGTCTACTCCTTCGCTGTTGTTGAGGAGACATCACTGCACTAGTAACAGGAATTCAAGTGCCCTGGTTGTGGCCCCCGGTCATGTAGTTTCACGATACCAGACAATTGGAGATCTCCGCCTACCAATCGTCTGGAGACTTTTGAATGCGAGGTAGTTGCTAGAACGGTGGAGAGAACAGCCGCTAACAAACCTACGCCTGCTGCTTTGGAAATCTACACCCCTTACTTTTTGTCAATGACACGTCTTACCGGAAATTATGCACTCTCCCCATTCTCCTCCATAGTGAAACAAACTTGAGATATAACTAAAGCAAATCACTTTGTAACACGGAGACAGCTTTTTAAAACATTGAAAATGGATGTCCCGACCAATTGCTGACAGCAAATCCCTTTGCTGTCAGTAATGGAGGAGCAGGTGCCGTTTTTGAAAGCAAAGGGCATTCCTGCCGCATACACAGGATAAAACGAGGAGATGGACGACCTGGTGATTTCACTCTTGTGTTTGGCACACCAGAAATGTTTGTTGACTTCTACAAACACTGTTATTTCGGGAGAGGCTGGTTGGGGTGGCTGTTGACCAAGTACACACTGTAGTGCAATGGTGAGTTTGAAACCATAATTAATGTTACTTAGTTGGCTGTGTTTTGGTTGTCTAGTCGATGTATTGGGTAATGCTTACTGGCCAGCTAGCGCATCCTATGTTAATGCATGTTGCTGGTATGACAGCGTTTACAAGCACACGACTTCCGCATGGTACCGCCCCCATATGAAAGGCCGCCTGTCATCTGGACCATTGGAAAGTCTCTTACCATGATTTTTTTACAACTTTTATTTGTCCAGGGGAAATTGTCTGAGCACACTTGCTCTTATCCAGCAGAGCCCTGCTTCACATTCACATTAGGAGCTGCCCAACTACACTCTAGCAGTTGGGGATTACGTGCCTTGCACAAGGGCACATTGGTGGAAATTGTTGAGAGAGGGGAGAGTGTTACTCATTCACTTCCCCTGTTGCCGGGGCTGTGTCAACACTGCAAGCAACTTGATCCAACTGGTTGCTAAAAGTAGATTCATTGTTTATTTATTGTTCATGTGACAAATCTGCCGATTGGACAATGGTTGCCATTGGTTAACAGTCTTAGGTTTTTCCCTAAGAAACGTTGGCCACAGCTGACCTTTTAGGAAAGGTTGCCTTTCAGTCAGTGAGATGGTACTGTAGTATATCATGCCAATAGTGCTGCAACACCAGCAGGCATATGCAGGCTAGGGCAGCAAGGTGGTCACTATAAAATCTTAATACAGAGTCAGACATCATCAAATCTTTGTCATCACATGTGTCTTTTAGAATATAGTGTATATATATCTCACCCAAATTCAAGAGGCAATCGCAGCACTCGCTCATCCGTTACTCTCCTCCTCCTCCCTGATCCTAGAAAACAGGAGAAATTACTTGTTTTTGGCAGCTCCGGTGTGACCTGAGCAAATGCACAAAACCTGCCATGTTTGCAGAGGTGCCCATTATCCTTATTTATCAAGGGGGCTGTAAAAACATGAGAAAATTAATCAAACACGACTCACTTCCTACACAACCAATTATATAATGTTTCTTAAAGATCATCAATAACGATTCCATGGAATACAGATGTGACATTATTGTTCTAATATGAATGGAACAAGAAATTAAACCTTTCCAGTTAAGGCAAGAGCGAATCCAGCTCCATTAGTAATGTAATATTGCTCCATGACTCAGCCAGTATCAGATTTATTAAGCATCTGCCTGGGTTAATAAAGCCAAAAATCAACAAAAGAAAACGATGCAACCATTTTCTACCAGAAAGCTCATTTTGAACTGGAACTACTGAGAAATGTACACAAATGTTTTCATGTTGGAAAAATATGTGTCCTTTTTCCATGGATAGGCTGGATAGTCTGACTAACGAAGGAGGACATAAAAGCCTGGACTGCCAACAAAACAGAGTGGGGGAACAAGAAATGCCATGTTCACTTTGGGCACAATTCTGCTTTGACATCTCAGTGAATAAGACTTTCCTGAAGCCTGAACCACACATTAATCATATGTTACAACATTTAAGTATCTTATTCCATTGTTGCCTGGCTGTGTATTTCTTTGGTGTTTTAGAAAACAGAGCAGCAATATTCCTTACCTGGTGGTGTGGCAAGTGTGAAGGATGGGGATGGGGTGCTGGGGTTGGTCAACGTCCCTGAGCTGGCCACTGTGGTGGGGGTGGCTACGCTACTGGGCAGCCTAGGGGGCTGGATGACCTGCAGGTTGAGCAGGGAGCAGCTGGCTGAGAGGCTGGAGGAGGACTTGTGGGGAGAGAGGGAAGCTTTGCCAAATTTTAGAGGAGTCCTCTCTGCATCAGTATCTGTCTCTGTCTCACCCCGCTCCTTCATATCATCCTCAGAGCCATCAGAGTCGCTCTCAAGATTACTCTCTGACTCTGCAGGGGATACCAGCATGATGGAGGGAAAGAGATGAGGTGAAAATTTACATATCCCAATTAACTCCTCTCACACCCAAAACACACATAAAACGGATAATCTCATGAAGAAACCTCTTCTATGCAGTATCGGCGCTGCTGCAATTAAAAAAAATATAATTAACAAATTATCTATTTAAACCAACCTGATATGCTACTAACAGAATCTTCATCATCAACATCATCGTCATCCATCATCATCCCATCATCATCCCCATCCCCTAAAGAGTCGTCTGAATCCTTGCTGCTAGGGATATCAGACTCTGTGCCTTTGACCAGGTCTACTAATCGACAGGACAGGTTGGTTTTAGTGGGGCTCTTTCCCGTATGTAAAGGCTTGGGAGTCTTGTTCTTCCTTGGTCTGTGGGCCAGGCCTGATGAGGTAGAAGCCTTCGATGGGGCTGCAAGGCTGGCTGAGGGCTCATTGGTGCCAGTGTTCAAGTTGACAGGCATGGAGAAGGGAGGGCTGGTGGCTGCCGGAAGGGGCTTGCTGCTGGGGGCTCTGCTCTGGCTGTGGGGCTTAGTGATGAGGGCCAAAGGGGCATCCTGAACAGTGCTGTGGATGACTCCATTTGGGCCGTGGTTCAGGAACAGATTGGTGTGGTTGCTGTTCGGGTGAGACAGTATATGGCTGCTCGGCACCACTGGAGTCAGTTTAGGCGGTGGCAGCGATGTTGAGGAGGAAGTTGAACTTTTTAGATTTGTGTACAAGTCCTGGCTCTTCGGTGGCAGAAGGAGAACCGGGTTGAAGGAGTCCTGGGGGGGAGGGGGCAAAGAAACATGCAAAAAGAAAGAGAAAGAAACAAAAAGGAAATAATTACACAAACTGTCACTCATTTTCATTACTACGGGCTGTGCATGAAGGAAATTGAGGTGTACTATGCAATGCACTGGTATTGTGTTTAGAGAACAATGAATAGCAGGCTCTCGCCTATCAACAGTGATAAAGAAAAAAAGGTTTCTGTGCAAAATATTTTTAATCCCTCAGCTTAGTGCTGGTGTGTGAGTTTAGCTGTCCACTTGTGTTTGTGTCACTTTCGTCATACTGTGACAATCAAAAGCTTGTATTTATTATAGCACATCATATGAATGAAAAACCTCTTGTTATAGATTGCCACACTATCCCTACTCCTCAGAATAGTGACAATAATTGAATCCTTTAAGAGGCAGATTTATCTCTCTTGATAACAACAAACATCCGAAAGCATTACAGAGCTAATTGCTTGTCAGCGTTAGTGAAGTATTCCCAATAAAGCTAAAAGCATTGTCACTTCCAGTCATGTAGAGGCCAGGCTCGCATGCAGTGTAATCAAAATCCCGATAACAGTGCTTAGACGTTTAATTTTCTGTCGAGAGGGAACCCACTGACCTTTTAAAATCTTCATGCCAGAAACAATGATGACCAAGAATGAACAGCGGATATAAAAATATCAATTACCAAAATTATATGAAAGAGCTCATAGTAAAGGGGATGAAAAATCAACTTCTCTGCTTTATAAGAGTAATTAACTTAATTATTTTGTATTCCATGATTGGAATTTCAGGATGTATAAAATACAATCAGCCACAATGCAACAAATATAAGTAACTAAGATAACTCACCTGTTTCAGTTTAAAACTGTTCACGTGTAACGAGGTTTCATCCAGGAAGTTTCTGCTGCTCTCCTTCATGGTATCAACAAGCCGTGTGTGCTTGGGAGAGGGTGTTAACGATTTGGGTTTATAAGAGGGCTTTTGTGAGGGTGACAGTGTTGGTGGTTTGGGTGAGGAGGAAAGGGAGGGAGGCTTAGGCGAGGACAGAGACATCGGTTTAGGTGAGGAACACAGGGGTTTCGGAGAGGAACAGATGGCGCGAGGCATGGCCGAGGAGACAGAGTTATGCTTTAGTGAGGAAGAATGAGAGATGTGCTTTGGTGAAGTGGAGGGGAGGAAGTGCTTCTGTGAGGACCTGGGGGGTAGAGGAGAGGCCTCCCTGTGGGACTGTGCAACCATTGCCAGAGGGTTGTTGCTGGTTGCTAGTCCTGTGGCCTGGATGACACTGGTATGCTGCTTGCCTTCCTCCTCTCTAGTCCTGGGGTTCTGTAAGAGCAGGGCCATGGACTGGGGCAGCCCAGCAGGGTGAGAAGGGTATTGGTGGAGGTAGGAGGAAGACAGGAAGACGTCGTCATGATGCTGCTGAGCCAGAACACTCCTGTCCTGAGTTGTATTTTCATCAGCAGTGCGAGGTCTCTTCTTTTTACTCTCACAAGTATTCTGTGTCATCCCCTGAGTAAGAGGATTAGGAAAACAGGGCGAGGACAGTGTGTCATGTCAGCTCTTACTGAGACAGCCTCACAGTGCCAGCTCTGTCAGCTAGCACACACATACAGTTTTCCACCCACCACTATGGCTGCTCTTGACATTAAAATCAGACTAACATGCACTAACAGAGAGCAGTTTTAGTCAGCAACACTTTTGCTTTTCACACATTTTACAAATAGTGAAATAACCTTTCCAATACACACCTTTGATCAAATAAGGATGTTTTTTGATGGCTCAAGAAAGAGAGAAAGACACATACCTTTAGTTTCCTTTTCACTTGACTCTCCTTCTCTGAATCAGAGTCTTCACTGTCATTGCTCTGGTCGTCATCATTTTCATCGTCATCCTCCTCCTCCAAATCATCTAGATCACTGCTCTCACCATCACTGGAGCTATCTGACGAGGATACTGATTGGCTGCCACTCATGCTGGAGGTCTCCAATGACTTCTTGTTGGGTTTCTATACAACAATAAAGTTCACATTCGTCAAACAAGTAAAACAGGTGACAGGGTGCCAGGAAAGTACAACAGAACAGTGAAGTGGGCTTTCGTGCATTATGCACTTAAGTGCTTGGGCAAATATTGACCTTTTCTTTAGTTTTCTGAATGGTCTTCTGTTGCACTTGGCCCAGGTCCCGGCTGCTCTTTTGACTCCTACTACTGCAGTTGGTGGCTTTAGTTTTCTCCATGGTTCCTTTTGCTGGAAATGGAGTGGGGTTCGCAGCAGAGCTCCCAGCAGAGGGAGAGGAAACACTGCCACCATTGACTGTTCCATTTACTCCTACAGAAACAGGTACTGTCCATTGTTAGACAGCTACTCATGAGGACAAGCGATAGGAGTCGTATGCATTAAAAAGTCATTAAAAAAAAAGAATGAGCAAGAGAGTTGTAGAGAATGATGACGTTGCAAAATACAAAATGCATTTAATAGCAAAAATCTCATTATGGTAGCAGGAGTATTTTAATGGTGTAATATATGCACATTGAAACACCTAACACCTGGTTACTAGCTGATTTATGCATTTACATGTCATGCTATTGCCTCTGGGGTCAATTACACATATTAGATATTGTGCTCAAGCCCAATCAAACATAATTCTCTTTTATGGAATGATTCCTTGTAGTGCTGAATTGCTTGAAACCTGTACACCAGGGTGTATTGTACCTTTAGCAGCAGCATTTTTACTGGGGGTCTGTGACTGGAAGTGAACTGGATCATGGCTCTGGAAGGTTGGTGGAAATATGGGAGGGAGACCCAGGAGTGGAGGGAAGAAGGCTGCTGCTCCTCTGGCATGTGCCTCAGATGCCTGCCACCAGTCTGGAGTGAGGGAGCGAGATAGAGTCAGTCATAAATAGCCAGTCCTTCAAGCTATGCAATGAATCAGAACTAGCAACAACATGTTAGTTATTAAGAGCTGCAGTTTGTTCATCCCCATAATAGCACTGATCACTCCGTCCAAGTTGTAGTTTTGTGTTTGAACTGAGATTGCTACAGATGACCGCTGCATTCCATAGACTGACTTAATTCCTTTATTCTAAACATGTTGAGTTGCACATTCAAAGCAGAGTTCATCCTGTAGGATAGCTGCAGTAGCTCACGAGGTAGAGTTCCCGCCCCGCAACTGCAAGGTCGGTGGTTCGAGTCCAGCTCCTCCCGGGGAAAAGCTGTCGTAGTGTCCTTGAGCAAGACACCTAACCCCAAATTGCTCCCGTTGAGCAGGTTGGTACCTTGCATGGCTGCCTCCGCCAACGGTATGACATGTAAGTCTCTTTGGATAAAAAGCTGGACATTACATAGCTGCAACAACGGTTTCCCTGGAGCAACATTCCCTCTGAAATTGCATCTGCTTTCTAAAATGCATTTGCATTTAAATCGTGTTGAGTGTTCAAATCATCACGTCATTCAAAATGCACACAATCAGCTACCACAGAGAAATAACAACAGATGGTCCAAACTGATCAGATTTCTAGTGGCGAAAAAGGAAGATACAATTATGTTAGGAAGGTGTATGGTTTTTCGCAGTGTATTTATATTTGTGTACTTTGAAAGCCAATCTGTCTATCAAACTAATGGATCATGATACCATAAAGGTGATGCCGCCTGGGGCGGCAGTAGCTCAGGAGGTAGAGTTCCCGCCCCGCAACCGCAAGGTTGGCGGTTCGAGTCCAGTTGAAGTGTCCTTGAGCAAGACACCTAACCCCAAAATTGCTCCCATGGAGCAGGCTGGTGCCTTGCATGGCTACCGCCGCCAACGGTATTATATGTAAGTCGCTTTGGATAAAAGCGTCCGCTAAATAATGTAATGTAATCTAGACCCCACCTGAACTGACCTCTCCTTCTACTCTTTTCAACAAAACAAAAAAACACTAATGACTTTTACTACTAATGCTACTATTCCTATTGAAGTGTTCCATACTACTTGTTCCTATTGAAGTGTTCATGCTACTTGTTCCTATCGAAGTGTTTAGCTGATGAAAGACTGCGTTGTATAGTTGGTCTGACTAATGTTGACGAAAAATTTACTATTGTAAGTCGCTTTGGACAAAAGCGTCTGCTAAATGATGTAATGTAATGTAATGTGATGCATACTGTTGCAGCTGAGCCCTTTGTGGGAGCTGGGTAGGATTACAAGAACAAAATGAAAACATAAAGACATACTCAGAAAGTATTTTGTCCTTACTATTTATAAATTTCTAGTCAGTCATACAAAATATCGAATCCAAGAACACACTAAATGAATTACCATGGCAGAGCTTTAGGAAAACAATGAACACTGCCACTAAATACACCTTCCTGTTACCTCCATAAATAAATAAAAACACTTAACCCTGAGCTACTTTACCTGGAAATGTACCAAACTGGGAGTGAGCAGCCAAGGCAGCAGACACACCCAGAGTCCCCAGGCCTCCAAAGTCAGAGCGGCCTGAGCTTGTTGTGTACAGTCCAAATGTTGGAGGGCTGACAAAAGGAAAAGCATTGGAGATGCCAGACATGTTGAAATGTTGATCACCCGCTGTCCGCAACAAATAGCCTGGAGAACAAAAGGAGACTATTTGAAGTACACTGATAATTCAAATGAAACATACTGTACACAGAATCATGGAGTTAAAATACCATGGTTCAATAATCCATTTATACAATCGTCAATTATTAATACCATCCTAAAGTCTCATTTAGGATGTCTTACAACAATGGTTAGTTTACGTTTTTAAGCATTAAGAATAGAACATTGGAGGGTGTAAAGATGAAGACTAAGACTAGGATTCTGCTTGATCTGTTCAAACATGCTTCAACAAATAGGAGACAGCAGCCTGGGGAGTCTGGGAATCCATTCAGAGCGATAATCATGAATGATTTAGGGTCTGGTGCACCCGCTCATGTTTGAATAATTAGAGAAATTCAAGAAACTATTACTAGATAAACATTGTATGATGTATAGAACAATCATTCCAACAAGAAATAAAAAAAACTGTAAGGGAATGGTATTTATTCTAGGCTGTGGATTTTTCTGAAGCAGGCATGGGCCATTTGAATAGTGTTACCCTGCTCTCTTCTTCTTCTTCTTCTTCTTCTACTACATACTTGTTAGAGCAGTGGAACAGAAATACTATACATCAGCAGTCCATACACAAGATGTAGCCTACTTTGTCCTTTCTCACAGTGAGGCACATAGTGATAGCACATATTTCATGGACATTTCAAGAGCACAGACAAACTGCTTATTAGGAGCTTATGTCTGCTGTTGCTACAGCATCTGATGCCTGTGTGGCAGGTAATACAGTATCGAAACCCTTGTCAACAAATGCTTCATAGGACTGCTGAAATGAAAAAGTGAAATTAGATTTCTTGTCAGGTTACCCAAAGTGTTAAGATTTTAACTTGAATCTAGCCTACAATATTCTCAGTGGGTCAAAATATATGGTGGAGGGATTACCTTTTAATCAATTTGTTCCCCATTTTGTTTGTTGTCCCCTGTATTCAGCTCAATGTAATTTTTCCATAGCTGGAGCCCCTCCCACCTTTATAACCGTTTGGGCTCAACAAGCTCTGCCTCCGCAAGGATGGGTGTGTAATGTAAAATATGGTGGCGCAGCCCGTCTTAAGACCGAAAAAGGAAGCCTCCCAAATTGCCGTTAATAGAGCAAGGTTAAAAACTGGAATAAACATTGGTATTGCTACTGAAAGAGTTGGACATTTTTCTCCCAGACAGGTAAGCACAATTTGCGTTATCTAATGTTTGTTAACTGGACTATTGCTATCGGGTAAACTAGTCTAGCCCTTCTAACTGGATCTAATAATTCATTTCCATTACTGAGCCTGATAAAGGCAAAGCCCAGTTGTTTCGTAATGTGTTTCTATCCATGTACAGAGCTAACCGGGATAACATTATGTTTGTTGCTATGCTGCGCCACTGTAATGCCAGGATACTACTAACATTATGAGATGTACGTCTTTATTATTATTATTATTATTATACCAGTCATGCCACATGGCCATGAGTAACTTATGCTGATCATAAATATATCACTCCTAACTACCTTGTGTTGTCAGTGTTGAACCGTTTGAGAAGTGATTAAGTTTGTTTCGATTGGTGAAGCATGTGTATGTAGTGCTGTTTGGAAAGTGTAGAGACAGGTTTTGTCTTTTTGATTTAGATTTGTCATTCGTCTCTGCACATGCAGGGGGTGCTATTTTACATAAATCATACTTGGATGCCTTTAACATGATGCGTTTTAATTACCTCTGTGACCTCATAACAAGATCAAAGATCTTAATCTTTCTGAACTGTAATTCAAACTTCACCTTTTCAGTTTATGTTAAAGGTTAACATTGGTGTAATTTTTGTTTTTCTAAAGTCTAAACCCATCGATGTATGTTAAGTTTAGCTTCGCCTTCTCGCTGCTACAAGAAGTAAGTGACAGTGCACAGTAATGGAAAAAATTAAAATAGTTAGCTGCGTGATAGAGTCGTGTTTGCAATACACGTGTTGTTCAGCATGAGTCATCATGTTAGTCAAGGCCTACGAAAAAAACCTACGATTTCTGGGAGGCAGGGTAAACTTGCAGTAGAACAGACAGGAACACCTTTTTTTAAAGATTGTGTTTGTACCACTTTTGCCTTTATTTGACTGATCAAAATAGAGATAGATAGGAAAGATTGGGAGAGAGAGGGCGAAAAGGTTCCAAGCCAGATTCAAACCCAGGACACTGTGCTTACATGGAACGTGCCTTAGCCAACTGAGCCACCAGAGCACTTGACAGTAGTAGCTTCTGACTGTGGCAAAACATCAGTGGGTTTACACTTTTCATGGGTAATCATGGCAGTGGGGGGAAAAAACTAAACTACACTGGTGTTATCCTTTAAGATTCCACTTCACATTCAGGCCTCACATTCTCCTGCTATGTCAGTAATTCACTGACTGGGAACTGTGAAATCAAAAATCTCTCAAAATAAACAGTACTTTCTCAGATGCCAGGGCAGAATTAGGAGTAGGGGTGGGCAATATGGCAAAAATATAATAATGACGATTTCTTGTCTTCTTTCAGGTCTGATCACGATCTACGATGTGATCATGGTTCTTTTTCATGTTGGTTTTTAAGACTATTTTGCAAGTTAATGAACAGTGCAGTCAAACGAATACCCCAATATAAGAAAATATTGCCAAGGAAACAAAACCTAAAAGAAAAAGAACAGAGACCATTGGCTTAGTACCACTAACGCTCGCCTCTAGCTGTGTGGCTGTGCATGAGGCAATCACGTGAGATCCCCTGCTTGTATGTCTTTCTGCGTTTCTTTCTTTTGAGGCGATTAAAAAGGTTTGTCGTGTTGCCATCCGATGTGCGAACATGTTCTTCGCAAACTTTGCAAATAACGTTGTTGTTTTGGAAAACCCAAACCAGTTCCATATCACTGACGTCATTTTTTTCCGGGACCCTCCTCTGTGGTATCAGATATGCTGCTACGTTATCAAATAAAAAAGAGGAGGAAAATAAACCATGGCACTACGTACCGTTTGCTATTATTGGTTTATTGTTGTGTCGGTTAGGGGAGGGGAAACAGCGACTAGCCAATAGTGTTAGGTTTGGCTGAGAAAACAACGTTGGATGCCGTGTACGTGTTGTCAGTGGAACTGATAGAATGTGCAGTTTTCACTTTCAAAAAATGTGTTACTTAGATAAATAGTTAGTAAGCTTACAAGAGTATGAAAGCTTCAGTGTAGTTCAATCACTTTGAAAGGGTTGTTGCCAACACTAGGCATGTGATATCTTTTCTCTACTTTCCACAGGGGATAAGAAATAGCTTAAAATAACTCAAATTACTTGATTCTCATAATACCAATGTGACTTCAGAGATGCCACTGTGATTTCAGCATTTAATTCAGTGTTCAGTCCAAAAGAAATTATCTGGAAAGTGAACTTTTGGTATGGGGGTCTGAAAATGAATAATTTATGAGAATGTCTCTAATGTGTTCTTCAATGTAACAGCATGACAAAAAAAACACTACTTTTTGGGGCATTTCTTATCATGAAAGAGAAGAAAATCACAAACCGCAGTATGTAAATGTGCATGTTATTTTCTGGTCAGGGGTAATCTGACAGCTTATGAATCACCGCTGCTCACTGCATAATGGCTTTCACCACAATTAGTATTCAGAGAAAACAAGAGGATGTTCGCGGCTGCGCGCACACTGTGAGGCTGACAGACACGTCAAATCACAAAGGCTAAACTGGAGCTAAAGGTTGTCAACAGACATTCACAAGGGCGCACACAGCTTTTTAATTGTTGGCATTCATTAATTCAACGGCTTTTCAATCCTACCAAAAAAGAAAAGTGTGAGGCTGGCTGGAAGAAGGTGCTTTCAGTGCCTGTGCACAATCATAATTACATATGTGTAAAGGCTCTTGCAAAATGTGTGCAGAATAATAAAAATATAATGACTTGGAAGTGAATAACGCATCAAAACAATTAGGTTAGCTTTGAGTCTAGCCTAAGTGACATTTGATCTTATGTCTTCATGTTGTGTAAATGTGGTATCAAATTAAAGAAGTAGCTTCTTTTTTTTTAAACAACGAAATTATTAAACCCTAGAAAGAAAGAAAGAAAGAAAGAAAGAGGCACATACCACAGGTGGTGAGAGGGGAGCTGCCTGTGGGGCTGGGGGCCGGGCTGCACTTGGCGGAGGGTGTCTGGGGCGGAGCAGGGGCTGGGGATGAGCTGGCTGAAGAGGCCATGTGAAGGGAGGACGGGGCTGACGATGGGGACGCCAGCCGCTCTCCAGACTCCATATCTGTCAAACACAATACAATCAACACTCTTACAAAAGCAAGGGAAGAAAAGAAGGAGAAAAAGAAGAAAACACTTGTGCCACACACCCCACTGAGACTTGCTTTCTCTCACACACACATCTGAATTACCCCTTATAGTACAACAATACTGGATCTCCAATTAGCAAAAGACCACTGGCTTCTGCAACTCATTTGGGCCAACAGTACTAAAAGCATTACAAAGCCGACCACTCAAATACAGTATATAAACACTGATATACATGCATAGACAGAAGCACACTCTCTCACTTAAAGTAGCAACGAAAGCATGCACACTCACACACACAGGTGCATATACACACATACACACTCAAACGTGGAACAAAAGCACCACAGACACACACACCCCTGGTGACAACAAGTCATATTAAGGGTCTTCACAGATCTTTTATATGAAATGTAAAACTGCTACCATACAAGCTGTGATTGTTAACAATCTATTGAGAATGCTAGGCATCTAATGAAGCAGTAAGACTTTACAAAAGAAAATGCAATCTTCAATCTATCAGAAACGCACTGTGCCTGTTCTTCCAGAAATTATATATCATGTCCCTTTGTCTGAATTAACAGAAGGCTCAGTCATCTCAACCATTCTCTCTGATGACTTAGACCACAGTTGGTCTGCCCATCATCCAAATGATGCCAGAGAGGGATTCTTTAGTATTAGTCTTTCATCAGCATCACATTTCCCGGCTTCTCCATTATTTATGCCACTTCACATGCCGGTGATCACAAAAGCCCACATCTGAAATCCTCTTTAACGCGTGCTTCCGGATTGTGTTTTACAGCCTGCCTTTGTTATAGTATTGTACATTACACAAACAATTTCTATATCTCCCCGGTGACTCTCCTCTGTGGAAGAAAACAGGAGCGGCTGATTAAATTGGGGGAGACAAAGCTATCCTCTGAATATCAAGTATCATCCCTCGCCAGGAACAACACTGATGAGACGTAAATGACATGAAAGCTGCAGCCGTGCTTCACCGGAAAGGCGACTGCTTCCTGCGATAGTGTGAGTGTGTGAGTGCCTCTAATTTACAAAAGAACAGAGGTGACTTCATATTAATAATACAACTCTTGAAAACAAAAACATCTGTAGTATCAGTTTGACCTTGCTACATCACACTTAATGCATGGCTACACTAAAATGTCCAGTATGCTAATGATTTTCTGAGTGATTGAAGGTAAAATTAGGCCAAGATTCAAGCTAAGTGTTTGTTTGACTAATATATTTTGCACCCTCTTAATGTTTCCTTGTGTTTACCCACTTCTTCATTTTACTGTGAAATGTTGCAGACATGATTTCCTCTTGGGTAATTCATTTCTGCTGCAAAAGCAAACTGACAAAAGCAAACTGACATCAATAGCAGACTAGTGGAATAATGTCAGAACTGGTGTTTCCTTTACAAATGGTACAAACTGATTTACAGCTGACTGTACAAAACAAACCTGCATTGGAGGGGAAGATGTCCACAACAATAACTGAACAATTTGCAGCATTTACAAAGCCAATCCTGAGTTCATTAAGATAAATTAAACTGGGTTTAGCAGAAGAATTAGTTTGATTTCATAGATAATTAACATGACGGCACAGTGTCAGGCAGTATTCTGGGTGCTTTATAACAAACCGCTAAATTAATTTGACGGGTGGATGTCATCAGTCCTGAGCTACTGTCAGCAGGCACAAGACACAAAGTGCAGACAATCCAAACAGCAGGCTGCAAGTCCTATGAAAGCAGCATGTATGCTAATGTAGAGATGATTTATGGAAGAAATGACTGCGACTGAATCAAAGTCACGTCCACATATATGACTCCACAAACCAGGGCTGGGTTTAAAAAAACGATTTTCCGATTCAAATCGATCTTCATTTGAATGATCAGATATTGATTCATAAAATCCCAAGATCTATCTTTGAATATATGCCTTTTCCCGAGGATGCATGTCTCTGCCACGTTGTTTACAAGCGTGGTACAAACAGAGTATAAAGCCGTCAAAGCCAAAGGAGAATATAGACTGGGAATCTTGCCTAAATAAATATGGAGAAATCTTGGTAGACTGGGATACGGACTGAGAGACAGTTAATGTTTTGTGCCAAGTTACTAAGTGTTTAAATAAAAGCCATTGTTCGGATAAAAGCCTCCGTCATCTTATTACAGTAACCATCTGTTGAAGATGCGGCTAAATTAGGAAAGGACTATCCACACAGTAAGGCTGCCTTCAAGACAACAGAGGGGTGGGAAACATCCTACTTGTAAGTTGTAAGGAGCTTTGTACGAAAAATGTCAAGCCCTTTCAAAATAGATCATTGTGCTTGATGTTGCCTGTAACACCAAATGTAACAATATTTACTCAGCTAATCTAATGCACTACACTGGTTTACTTTTACTTATTCATTAATATATGGTTGTTTGCGGGGGTTAAAGTGTGATTTGGCAGGTGGGGGAACCCTAAGTTCCAATGTAGCGGTGCAGCTGGGGTAAATAACTCCCAAATTGACTTGTCCTGTGAGCTGTGGTGGACTTGTTGTCTTTATGGACAAGCTATGCTGTGCTGCTATAGCTCTGGGCTGTGCTGCTGCTCTCTACAATATATTAACAGATGTTACATGGGCTATCATACTATCATGGCTGCTTTCCAACCTCTAGCCATAGTATAAAAGTGGAATTTGGCAAGTGATACTAAAGAGCACATCAGCTTTAGGGCTGGACAATTTATCAATATTATATCAATATCTTGATATGAGAATAGCTATCGTCTTAGATTTTGGATATGGTAATATTGTGATATGGCATAAGTGTAGTCTTTTCCCGTTTTTAAAGGCTGCATTACAGTAAAGTGATTTTGTAATCCACTTAGTCATTACATAGCTTTGGTTTGTTATGGTTAGGTAACTACTAACCAGAGAGGATAAGGATAACTGAAAGCTCTCATCTCCACACAAAACATTTTCATAAAACAGCCATATATCCATAATCTGCTATTTCCTTTGCCACTAAATGAAGTTATGCGAGTATTTGAAACTTTTTAATTAAATAAAATTGCTCAAATAACAGTTACACAATGTTACAGAACAAGCTAAAAGTTAAAGTAGTAAATTAATGTGCTCTCTCAGCTCTACTTGTACACACAGAGAATCCATGGCATCTGCAGGTATGAAATTACTTAATAGAATTAATGAATTTATATATGATTAACACAAGAAAATATGATTCTACCATAACATACAATTATGATGCATGTTATATCTTGACAGAGAGCATCCTCAACCTGCTGCTCAATAAAGCTTTGAATTTTGAACTGCTTGATTCATTTTTATTTTGTTATGACTAATGTAACTAAGTATAATCATTAGATTAATAGTTAATTAATAGTAATAAAAAATAGTCGACAGATTAATCAGTAACAAAATAATTAGTTGCAGCTCTACTTCTTTTGGTCGTTTCTCTTCTGACACACTTATAGTGTGTTGGTCATGTACATGTACATTAAAGTACCACTTTAGGGTCAATTCTTAATGTAAACATAAATATGTTTTATAATGCAAGGTTAGAGGGTTGCTTGTACAATTTACAGCATTAGCTTCTGAGAATCTATTTCATATCCAAGCAAAATTGGTAATGTAACTGAAATATCCCAAACCGAATTGATATTGAATTGAATCAAATTGGGACCTTGTGAATCGGAATTGAATCGATTCTGGAAATCAGTGGCGAATGTCCCTTTGCAGGAATGCAGTGGGCTTATCAACAGATCCCAGATTCTGAGAATGTTTGAATAAAATAGGACAAAATGATGGTTGGTTACCCAAGTGGCTGGTAAAGTAGATAAACTTACCAGTCACAGCCAAAATAAACTAGGTTTTCTTAGGTTCCCATTCTGATTTCTACTACTCGTCAATCACTGCATGACCTGTATCAGACTTTATGTCTGACAGTATGAATACAATAGCCATGTTGGAATACAAAACATTAATTTATTGTCTTTACACGCTTATTCAAATTCAGGGTCATGGGGAGCTGGAGCCTATCCCTGTGGCTGGCCCTAGTCATATATATATATATATATCATATACACACACACACGTGTATTTTATTTTCTTGCACAGTAACAGATGGTGGATGCTAAACATGATAATCCCGCAACAGAGTCATCAGCATGGATCAGCAGTATTCGGACTGCCGACACAATGTCTTCTCAGCTAATGGAAGGTGCGGGCAGGAAAAGAGAAAGAGAGAGGGAGTGAATAATACAGTGCCTTGACCCCGATCTAAGTTAGAAAGCTGTATCACTCACTGCTCTACACCATTCTGTGTTTACCTCAGGCCCACTCTGATTAAACCACAAATGAGTAAAATAAACAGCAAGTGAATAAAAAAACAACTCATCCATATATATGTAAAATGATGACTATGAATGCTATTCATTGTCTTTGGCCCTGGTGGCTGTAGACCATGTTTTTGTGTGTTTTTATGTCCACCTCCTGAGGCTTGAGTGTATCACTGTCCCTGGTTGATTCTCCACATGGTTGCCTGGTGACACCAGCAGCAGCCTCCTATACCTTCACAAATCACTGCTGGTGTCCATCATCCAGCTGAACACAATTAATTACTTCTGCTACAGTGGACAAATAGCAATGCCCCTCACTGTTTAGCCAGAATGATTTGCTGGATGGAATGACAAAGGGATGTAAAAGGCAGGAGAGGCTGAAACCTCCCCAGTGGTTTACACTACCAAGGCAAATAAAAAAAGCTGTTCACTTGCCATTCTCTCTCCGAGATCACCCAGCAGACTAGTCGAAATGAAGTCAATCTTTTTTTTGGGCGGTGTGCTTCGGTCGCTGTCGTGCTGGAAGGTGAACCTCCTGCCCATCTTCAGCTGTCTAGCAGAGGGCCACAGGATTTCCTCAAGAATGTGGGTGTACTTGGCAGCATCCATTTTCCCTTCAAACCTGACCAATTGCCCCACTGAAGAGATACACCTAACAACATAATGCTGCCACCACCATGCTTCACTGTAGGTATGCTATGTTTTGGGTGGTGTGCTGTGTTCGTTTTTTGTCAAACGTAGCGCTTGGAGTTCAGTCCAAAGAGTTCAATCTTGATCTCATCCGACCATAAAACCTTTTGCCACATGCCATCAGAATCTTCTGTGTGTTCTTTCGCATAACATAAACGAGACTCAGTGTGAGACATTTTCAAAAGAGGCTTCTTTCTTGCCACCCTGCCATACAGGCCAGCTTTGTGTAAAGCTTGAGAGATTGTCCAATCTCTGCCATAAAGACCTTCAAAGTTGCCATTGGCCTCTTGGTAGCTTCCCATGTCAATCTTTTCCTGGCTCATCCAGTTTGGAGGGACGCCCAAATATAGGCTAGGTGTAGGTGGTGCCAAATGCCTTCTACTTCTTAATAATACTCTGAACGGTACTCAGAGGGATAGTTAAAGCCGTTGAAATATTTTTGTCCTCCTAACTTGTGCCTATCCATAACGTTATCCACAACCTATCCAAAACTTTATTCCGGAGTCCTTTTGAAAGCACCTTTCCAGCCATAGTGAATTATTTGCGTTACCATGCACTACTAGGAGTGGAATCCTCAAGAAACAGCTGGTTTTATTCTGTAATAATCAAAACCACTACAATTGATGTCAGGTGGAGCCCAATTAACTTGGTGTGTGATTTGGAAGATTAGTTATACCTGAGCAAGTTTACAATGGTTATTCTGAGGGGACTGATGACTTTTCCAACCCTGTTATTCAAGTTTTTCTATTGTTATTACTTTTCAGAAATGTTGCCTATTTTCCCTCTTGAATGTTGTAAGGCAAAATGTGTAAAAACAAAATTCATTTCAGGCTGTATGACAAAAAAGTGACTATTTCAAAGGGTATGATGACTTTCTATAGGTCCCTTGTGGATTTTGGATCAGACAGCGAATATATAAAATCAGGTATGTGGCCTGATAAACATCCCTTGGAAATCTGAAAGGATATAGCTGGTCTGGTCTGTATGTTAAAAACATTTCAATTTAAATAAAAACAGGCATGCGTGCACATATGAAGGGAGACGGGGAAAGGAGGGAGAAGTCTGGAAAATATTTGTCATGAGCTACACAGCGTTAGCCTTAGATGGCCGTCCGATGGCTAACAATCATATAGAGGACAGAAAAGTCAGGTAAATAAAGACAACCCTCCGGATGTAATCGCCGTGTTTTGCAGACACTGTGAAAGAAGCTAAATAATGTGCGGGGGGTGGTTATATACTGAATGTGTATCCGTTTCTTGTACACACGATTGCATTTAGTGCCGCTCTCCATAGTACTGATTAAATAAACTGCCAGGAGCCAGCCGAATAAACATATAGCTAAGTAATGTGGATACTTTTGAGATATTTATTTCTGTAATAAAATATGTTTCTACCTTGAGGCTAGTGGATGGCAACTGAACACCCTCTGCCACCCCTCTGCCTGTGCTAGGGGGTGCATAGCTTTTGAATTAATTATACAAAACTATGTGCATAGCTTTTTGTAGGGTCTCTATTAATGCAAGAGAACACATTGCCAGTTCATTGGATTGTGAGGCAGCACACAATGCGTGCTGTGGTGAGAGAGGAGCTGAGCACAGTGATTAAAATAGAAAACATGTGGCATGTTGCTATACAATCAATGCTTTGCAGTAAGGGTTAGTTTACCATTCATCTCAGGCTTGCTCTTTGCAGTGAGGGCCTCTTGTTTATGACCCATGCTGGGAGACAAATGAAACCATGTGCTTCCTAGAGGTTGTGTTCCTGAATGGCAATGCTGGTTGTCATCAAGGAGAGGTTCTATCACACTGTTTCTTGTCCTACCAATAAGTTAATATGGCTATTTCCTCTGAGAAGGAAAAGTACATGGCTGAGGCCTAGAGGAAAGAGAGACGGTAATGACAGAGTCTTTAACTTAGAGAGTTAGAGATGGGTGCTCAGCTGAAGCTAGGTTGTAGTTAAGGACTCCATGGAGCAGCTGATACAACAATCCTGAGTATTAGTGTTGGGTGGCAGATGGCAGAGCAGTGTTGGTTACAATGGACAGCCTCCCTTAGCCTCTCAGATGCTCTGTGCCACTGCCACAGGGGGTGTCCCACTGCCACAGTAAATGTGATCCATCCCAAAGCCTGCTCATCTTACTAAACACCTCCTACTGCCCCCTATTCGCTGATTCGCCTGCCACAGCCATAGTCTTTTATGCATGGTTGTAATCACATCTTTGACCTCATGTGCAAGAGCGCACAGACTTCAAACAGTACAGAGATCCAGCTGTATTCATAATACCGGGATAATAATCCCTTTTTTGCTCTTGAAAATTACCCACAGAAAACAAAGAGCAGACATTCTGTCATCATCATTCTGCAGGGGACATGCATCTTTTAGGGAGACCTTCACGCCATAAAAAGTAATTTCTGTTTCTATCGACTGCTTGAAACACATATCGAATGCTACCATGAATAAAGGGGAGAGGGTGGTCGTTTGGGAGGCAAATGAACTCTGATGAATGATGTGAGGGCTCAGTATGATAAATGTTTGAAGAAATACATTTGTCCTTCACGGCAGCGTTAGCACAGTTTGCAGAGTGCAGCATGCGGATCATTTCCATGAGGTTTGATCCAGGGGCGTAACGTGGGGCCTGGAAACAAGAATCCTTTGTTGTTGATCGTTCATCCCTTTCTATATTCTCCCTTCGTATTGTACACCCAATGTATATAAATAATTGAATAAACCAGAGCTCTGATAGAGTATAATTGTTCATGGGTATAATACGCAGCCCATGCCAAGTTTCTTGCAGTTTTCTAAAGGAGGGAGAAGATGGTATGGTAAGCCAACGCTTATTACAGATAATCATGCATACACCGTGTTATTACTACACATTATACAAATTCCCATCTCACACTCCTTGTTTACTCCTATATAATTTTCTCTACCATAATTGCCTGAAGGCATCATTACAATGATCATTTGCTACTCATAATGAAAATTTGGGAAATAATATTGCTCATTGGGGTTATAGTGCTACATACAATGTTTGCCTTCAAAAAAGTGAATGTCCACTAGCTTCTACGTCGTGTTATATATGAAGTTAGGGATGATTCTGCTGAATCTACAGTTTAAAAATGTCATAGTCCAAGTTCATAAAAAAACAAAGTATTTACCCTATATAGCCTTTTATCACAAGCATGTCTCACAGTCCCTACTGCTTTCCTCCTTCATTCTAACAACATTGTTCATTCCATACATTTGCAACCTATGATTAGGAACAGCTTAAACCATCAACAGATTGATTGTAATCTAAATGCTTAAGCAAAGAGAGAGATAGTAAGGGAGTCAGAGAGATGAACGAGAGGATGGGGAAGGACAAAACATTTTCCTCACTGGCCTGATTGGAGCCTTTTTCACACGTATGTAGAACGCAACTGACATGTATGCAAGAGGCAAAACAAAATGAAAACGGTTACTGCTTTTGAGTGGGAACAAAGATCATGTGTATGCATAACCTGATATTGTTGTCACACAAGATGCAGTTAGGAATTAGGCAAAAAGTAATGTCAAATATTACAAGAGGATTAGGCAAAATGTTAAAGGTAAAAATCTATTTCCATCCACCAAAAAAAGTTAAACATTGTCAATGGGGGCCTACTCAATTAGATGACCGCAACTTGGGCTAGTTCTTAAAAATATGACACGCTATTTAGGCCTGACTAGGAAACTTCAAACATTCCAGTAATAATAAACTGACAAAACATAATAAGGTGTGTTTACTAAATCCAGACTTCACACTTTTCTTTGCTAAAATAACATATTTTCAAGCTCCAACCAAGTGTTAATGGGTGTGATAAAAAATACAGCTCCTCTTAAGAAAACATAATTTGCATAGCTTTAACTTGCAACTTCAATTATCCACACAAAAGGTGGTAACGCAGCTGGACTGTGACTCAAAATGTGATATAAATTCAGCAAATGAAATCCTCAGTTTAATATTATGGGATGGTGAAAGGGGTACATTTGCATGTAAACAGCAGAAAACAGCTTCAATATAAATAGAATGCAATCACCTGACAGGAGACAGAGCTACAAATTAAACATGAGGATGCTGGTGCAAAGGTTATCTGTCATTCTGCACTGCTAAATAAAACACATCAAAGCAAAGGGCACCTTCTACTATTTTGTATTAAACTGTAAAAGAAGGGAAAGGCATCTTCATATGAAATCATGAATATTGTTCCTTTTCTCATTACACAACTGGAAGGAGGTAATTAGGTAGATTACGTTGAAGAACTGCTTAACAGTTAGGCCTACGTTAAGTGTGGTGGACTTCGTGCATGGCTAAAATTAGGCCAGGCAACACTTAACCAGCGTTGCATACAACGGAGTGCATTAGTATCCGTTGGTTGTCTAGGTGCGAGTGGTGGGGTCATATCTGATGGCACGCCGATTCATCTGGCTAACTATATCATGCCAGAGACAATGGGGATAAACAGTCCAAGGCTGCTGCCAGTCTTTAAGGCAACCCATTGCCATATCAATGACCTTCACATGCTCCAGATGACCAAATAAAACAGCATGTCCCCTCTCTATTTATGTAGGGGAAACGATTGGGAGTAACAGGGCTTTTAACCCATTTCTCTCCCACAGTCAGTGTGGAGGATGAAATAAAGGCAGCCAGGATCAAGGTAAACATCATCATGATGGCTTTCTCATTCCTGTAGAAGGGCCCTCTCTCTCACTCTCCGAAGAGCACAACATAAATCACATATCAGTGGGACTGCAGTGAGCTGAATGAAGCAATAAAATAGATCCCAAGTGTTCCTTACAGAGCATTCGTCACACATCGTCCATATGTCTACTACTATATGAAGCAGAGGATGCTGGTTAGATTATAACAAAAACACACACATACACAATCGCCTAAATGTGGTTCACTAATACAGTACAGGCAACATGTGGTAATCTAGAATTTGTATTAAAAAATGGACAATACACCAATTCAACCAGATAAGTTCACCTGCTATGCACAATATTCACCAGTTGAACACTTGCATCAGCTCTCTAATGGAGATGCATGAGGCAAGACGCTTTCCATCTCTACACAAGTCCCTTTGGTGTGGAGAACCATGGGATTACGATCCCATAACATGGATCCAAATTCTTGGCACACAAAGAAACTGTAGGGGCCCCTCAGCATTCCAGATAGGCCAGAGCATGATTAAGATACATGAGGTAACACGGGACACGAGCAGAGGCGTGAGATCTTGACCCTGACATATTCTTCAGACTCTGTCTGGCACTCAAGACACAAGAATGAAAACACAACATCATCAAACCACACAGCAGCTGCTACTGTTGTCCATAGTCGCTGAAGTTTGCTGAACCCTGTGTCCTATTCTCTTATTTTCTACAGCTGCCCAGCTGTGTCTGATACCATCATGAGTGGACAGTGATGGCTTCTATGATGTGTAAGCGTGCTGTGAGTAGCTGAGCTGAGCTGAAAGGTCCACACTGGTAATGTGATACAGCCAGCAGCTCACACTCGCAGCCTGCAGAGCACAGCCATGGTGTGTGCATCAGCACAAAGGAAAGAAAGGAGCTCTCCCTGGTCACAACAGACGACATTGCCCCACTCATCTGCTGCAGCACACTGCCTACAAGCCTGCTATTCACCTTAATATGTCAATCAAACTCACCCAGTTTCACTAGGTGTGGAAGTGTGAACACATGCACGTAAAAAAATTAAATAATAGCCTATAGAAAAAAGAGAAAATGAAACGAACTGAACAAATTTTAAAATATTCTACTTTCTGTGTTAAACCTGTAGACAAGCTGTCACTAGCTGACAGGTTTTCCAGGCAGCCATTTGGAAGCCATTTATTGTGGAAACACAGGGACACCTCAAGGTGCATAGAGAGACGAAATTGTCTCTGGTGGCAGCTGCACTGTCTTTTCAATTCTCAGTTTCAAATATTATTGTTTGTCATTAGCATATTCTAGTCGGTTTTCAGAAATGACGCCTAATTAACATTAACACCAATTAACACCAATTCTATAAATGAACACTAAGGCACATACAGCCTACAGACCCTCCAGACTTAAGAGTTAAGTGTACCAGCAACTTTACAGTCGTTTATCTCAAAAGTCTCCTTGAGCCTTGATGACAAATATAGTTCAGTACAAGGAGAGAAGAGAGAGCTCCAAGGTCCAAGAAGTGTTTTCATTTAATACAAAGTTTAGACATAAATGTTCACATAAGCTGTATATCACACAGTAGTGCATATCAGCTTTGACACAGGAATTCCATTTTCAACCTGTACATTGAAGGAATTTAACTTTAGTGTGCAGTCTTGTTGAAAAGTAACTTTCGTACAAGTGTGATTTTCAAGTGAGCAAATAACCTAGTATATAACCTTAAACTAAACACATTTCTTTAATGTGAGAAGTCTCCCATTTATAATCAAGGGAGGAAATACTCTATCACCAGCAACGGGCAAAACTACATAGCGCAGGATTTTAAATTCCTGCCTGGACAGAACTGCTTTAAAGAATAGTCTGATTTGAACAGCCTGATTAAAAATTGCACGCCTGTGCAAAACAACGCTGAAGGTCATTGCACCTCTTCCAGAAAACATTATTTAAAAGACAAAGCACAGATTAAACTGTATGAAAAAAATATTGTACCCACTTAACCTTTTCAATTTCAATATAATCTTACTAATCTGAACTCCTAAGTAATAGACAGATTACCAAAATAAAGCACATTGAAATACAAAGCTAAACCTTTTTCAAACGGGTATCATGAAAACACAATTTGCTGTAAAATGCCATGTACTAAAGTATCTAATATACAGTGGAAATGTTTTAATTACACAGTACATACATTTGATCAATTCAAATATTGCACACTAAATGAAATATTTGTTGACGCATTGTATTTTTTAGTCATCACAAAAAGACTACATTCTTGTTTTGTTTCAGAGGTATTCAATCAGTAGGCATCCCTTAAGAAACAAAAGTGGCATGGTGAAGTAATTTTGTACCATATTCAGATGTTATGAAAATGGTGTCTCACATTTGGCCTAATTTCCTCTTTGTTTGAGAGCTACTTACCCAGATCTCATGTTTGCCTCAGGCTGGCTCAGGATAGACAGCAAATGACAATTGAGAAGCCATGAACACAATTTTAACAGCTTTTCACACAAAGCAAGCATTACTTTGAAGGGTACAACACAAAGGACTGGCTTTGCCTGTTTGAGCCACAGGGTGAACGGGCTAATAATAGTGGCCTTCACCCAGTGACTGATACTGTAGCATAGTCAAATACCTCAGCAATGTTCTAATAACCAAGATCAACACAGATCATTAACACTGGACAACACAGTGAACCAAAGGAGACAGTTACAGTAGTTCAGTTCATTCAAAATTGATTGCCAGTGTTATTTCCCCCCCACACAAAATGATCAGTTAAATGAAACCATGACTAACATGCAAAAATTGCTTACTTTGCTCTGTGATAAAGCCTAGCACTACATTTCCTGCCATACTGGCCTCGTACTTCACGCATCATAACACAGAAAAAGGAAGACACTCAAAATAAAACATACTCCATTATCTGTGAACAGACTGCACAAGAGCCACAGACAATTTGGCAGGCAGTCTGTCGACACACTGCTTCTGTTAGCCATTAAATCAATGGCTATCACAGACAGAAGTGTCAAAGGCACATTTCTAACAGTGTTGTCATCCTGAGTTATTTGCTCTTACTTGGCCCCCATACTTAACTGTGTTTCACACCAAGATTCTAGTCAAGTAAGAGTTGAAGGTTACAAAATTAAATAGGCCATTTCATTATTCTGAATGTGCCGGTTCTTTTACGAGATGACAAGGACAAAGGCTTTGAGATGAGGGAGATGAAAACAGAGGGCTGATTTTAATAGTGCTGAAAAACACCTGAAATTCATTGGAGAGTTAATACTAAGCGCATGGTGTGTGCAGCTGTGGTTTCAATAGAGCTGTGAGAGTCACTTGGGATACTCATCAGACTATTTTTATTTTGATGAATGTGCAGGGAAAATAACTAATTTCCTGTCTGCCTCTGAGCCATCTTCACAAAAAGAGCTTCTTCTCCTCTGCTAAATGGATATTTCCATCACCCTGCTTCCAGAGTCTATGTGCTCTGCTATCATGCAGAACTAATACTGAATATGTGGTGCTGAACACCACTGACCACTCAAACATATTAGATGGCTATTTATATGTCCATGTTAACAGTAACTAATTGAATAGCTGTGGAATATTGTACCAAAGGTCATTGTGGCCGCAACCAAGGCACATCAAAACACACTTCAAGGCAGTTGAGTTGGAATAGGCTAACTGTCACCATGAATATTTAATATAAGAGTTTGTATTGATGTAGCCCAATTGATTGTTCTGACAATCACCCTGCGTAATTTTTCACGTGTCCATGTATTAAAGGAGCAGTTCACCCCAAAATGAAATCAACTGACCCCCATGTCAGTCGAAAAACTCAGCCTTCTCCCAAACAACTGAAGTGAATGGGGCCTGGTTGTTTAGAGTTCCAAACATCAAATTACCATCAAATTTCTCTAAACAGCTCATGCAGTATGAACCAAGTATTTTGCGGCCAAACGATTGCAATGCGAGTCCAAAAAGCCCCAATATCTCAGATATCTTCCTTGTTTGTAAAAGTGAATGGTCCCACGCCTTGATGCGTGCGCCCTAGAGCACTCTGCCAGAAGGCTCTTCTTGCTCACCATCCAACACACGCTGCCCCAACATCTTCTAGTGGAGGCACAAGGTGTCTGTGTTCAAGCTTGCATTGCACTTCCAATAGAGGAGGTTGCTGACAGTTAACACTTACTCTGAACGTTACTGTCTTAATGATAATTTAGAAATAACTGCATTATTGATTGACAATAGTCAAATCTATAGAAACAAAACACACAACCATACTTCTGATGCTGGCATTAGCAAACTTCCATAATACTATCTGGCTAGCCAGGCACACTAAAGATACAAACAACCCAACAACTCCACCAACCAAAGAATCTTAATATTCAAACCAGACAACAAATTACGAGAAATAACGAACCACTTACTTTGATTACCATTCCTCACTCTAAAGAAGTTACCAAAACATTGTGCGCCAAGGCAATTATTTGTAGGTGCACCAGAGTGCCCAAATTAAATTTCCAGGCAGCACAATCTCAATTTCGGTCACACTTTAGATATAAGATAAGACCTGCAAGGTGCTCATCTGTGTGCTAAAACAGTATAAGGGTCCTCTATCACCTGTGACCACTTGAACCTCACTATTCTTCTTAAGTCTGAAATCTGGACTGGCTGCACACTCCCCAACTATACCAGTGTACGCCACATTAACCCCATTCTGGCCACAAAATGTCAGCACTCTCAGTTAAGCTACATAATGAGGCAGGATGCAACAGGACATCCCAATCCAATGTCTGCAGTTTAAGAGAGATTCTCATCAGTTTACAGTCATGTCTTGCTGATAACAAAAGGGGAAAAATATGCACATTTAGCCATATTAATATAACCACAGGGTTTGACAAAAGGGCATCTAAGGGCATCTAATTTGTTTTGGCTACCTGTGCCTTTGCCTCCGGGACAGTACAATATTAGTTTGGCTTAGGCCAAGTAAATATTGATATATTTTCACCTAAGTAGGCTACCACCTGTAAGCCCAATGAGGAGCAGCGTCTGTCCTTGTTATTATTGTCATAGCAGGGGCCGTTGTATGAGGACAGTGTGAAACAGAGCACCTTGCACACGCAGAGCCTCACTAATGGAAAATTCTCCACACCGCTCCTGTTACCGCACTTCAACAAGCGCTGCCCTCTGAAAGCTGTGTGCAGCCGGGCCTGAAACAGGGGAGGAAAGGTGCCTGGCATGGAAGGGTAATATCACCCTCCACACAGACAGAAAAACAACACGCTCTTATGGTTTCATATATCACAATAGTCATAGGAAGTACACCTATTGTATTCTTTCGGCCTACACTTGACATTCAAATGGGGTTGATCTACCACACATACCCACAAATGAAACACTTAACTGGAGCGAACAACACAAAAGTCAGTAGTGAGCCAATGCCCACATGAAGTTGACCGGCAACCATTCATCATTAGATGCACGGCAATGTGCTACAGCTATACTTCTTTCTCATTGTGAAGGACATAGCATTTTAATTAATAAATTACTGATTGTCCTCTGGCATATAAATGTACAGTTATATATTATTAAAGACCAATGCAAATTTGACAGCAATCTTTCAACCATGCTCTTACCCACAATGTTTTTTCCACAATATTGACAGAACATTTTGATTATCAGAAAATCTTCATACCTTTACATGGAGAACAAAAGCAAATTAACAAGGGAAATTAAAACATCTCTAAAAATGACACATCTGGAGTAAATGATTGATATAATGGTACTAATAGTTTTTGGCATCAGGGGCAGGGAGGCAATACCCTTTTCCTGAAGGATGCCATCGAAATCCAAACATTTCCTCCTGAATATTCAGGCCATTTCAATACAATATTAATTTTGCTGCAGTAGAACAGTCAATGCATAACAATGAGATCCGCTAATGAAATCAACCATCAAGCTGAAATATATACATATTAACCTGGGGTCTCTGTGTCATTTGCTTTTTGCATCGTTTGTTCATTTTCCTAATTTACTTCCCCTGACCTTTCAATATTTTCTCCTAACTTGAATTTGCTTTCAGCCAAGAATGATGATTGCATATCACTGCTTTATTCTGTGTGTGTGTAAGTGTGCCTCCTGTGCTAATAGCCTGCATTTCTTACCAAATTATCATTGTGTCCATAAAAACATTTATAATACATTTTAAACTGAGAAAATAATTTATTTTGAGTTAAACATTACTAATTAAATGAATGCTGTGCTATATAACTATAAGCCTGGAGAATACATTGTGGTAATCCATTACAAATTTTGTTGAAAGTCTGGTGAAGTCAAATCAATTACAATAACTGTTTAACAACACAAAATGAATAGAGCAAAGCATTTTCCATGTATTGGATTTCTTATACCTCAAATAGATGTACTGCAACTTGGCGTATGTTAAATTCCTACTGTGCTTAAGGTGTAACCTACTGTGCATTTACTTCACATAGTGTATGCCTATGTGTTCAGAGTAAAGAGGGTTATACAGTGGGGAGTAAATCATTTGTAATGCCAAGACATACTATCATTCCACAATACTCGCCAACACCAGCATAAAAAGGACATGATCAAAGTGTGAGGGGATCTCTGTGAGCGGCAGAAGGTCACCGCCCGCCAGCCGAGCTGATAGGGAAAATGCCGTTGATGCTCCTGAGCTGCCATTTTTCTTCCCTGACAAAGACTCCATCTGCCACCGAGCCATTTGCAGCCACAGAGTCAGAATATCAATGATTTCCAACCATTCTACAACTCGGCATTCACCTTGGTGTCACCTCTACGCACATCTGAGTGCTGACGGCACAGATCTTCTTTCTATAGGCACTGCAGGATGCCAACACAGCCCTCATCCAGCTAAGTGGCATTTATGCAGCTCAAGGATGGCAAGCATTTTATTACCATCGATATTATTTTATATTATGTATGTTCCAGCAGCTGAAATTTTTCAGAAGTAGAATAGATGCGTGGAATCTATGGCAAATATCAAGCACACCAACAATGACAAGACTGGCAGAGATCTGTACTTAGAAGCTTTTTTTCAGGGCACACTGCAGCTTAAGGATACACATTTTGTGGTGCACAATGTTGCTCTGTACTGATGTAGTCAAGGAAGGGAAAAATCCCCTGGCCTCTGGTGAAGTCTTGATGCCAGCAGTAAAAGGGGGAATGGCAGGCAGCTGGCCATATCAACCAAAAGACACTAAAGAAGATTAGATTTTCGTCATTGCCATCTGCACACCGCAGAGAAGCCCCCCAACAAGCTCCTCTGTATACTGTATACCATGCCAGTGCTGTCCCAGGACCGAGGCCTGCCTGACCTCTCGCCCAAGAGGGGAAGCATTCATAATTAGTTCTACTTTATTGACAACAAATTAGCCTCTGTGGCTGCAGCTGGCCGGAGCTCATTCCTCAGCTTTAAATAATTACTCTGTAATTAGTCCCTGTAAGATCACAGTCAGTCTAGACTAAGCCTATACAACCATGCAACTGAGAAAGAGAGGAGCAAATCTAATCATGATCAATTCAGACTATGCCATGAGGCATAAATACGGAAGCATGGAAATTCCATAATGTGCCTCGTGGACTCTATGAATCCCTTTGCTCATAGTCATCTTGAGTCTCAAGCTGGGTGGACATTTTACATTTTGATCCGCTAGCCACTATGTCTGATAGATTCCTCAATTCTACCAGCCACTCAAATTTTTTACCAGCCAAAAATCTATGTTAAAGGCTAAATATGACAATATGTCGCTACATCCGGCTTCCAGTTTGACAGTCTTATCTAGCCTTAGGGTACACAAGCTAAACTCATGAAGTGGGTGGTGAGGCTGCCCTCTTGAATGTTTACAGTTTTCCTTGGTAATGAGATTTTATATCAAAATAATTTGTTTTGAAACTACGTTGCTAAGAACGGTCAGTCTGGATCTAACTGCTGGGGATAGCTTTGTTTTAAGCTGGTGTTGGCTGAACTCCATGAGGGCAGCCTCTGGGGCTCAGCCCTGGAATGGCACTCAAGAGGATAGTGAGGGAGCAGAGGTGTAAAGCAGCATCCCCTAAATGATGTGTTTCTGTTCCTGACAAGGGGGTTTAACAGCAGATCTATTCTATCTGTTGGGGAGGCAGCACTTAGAGAAGGCCCTGTGTGACCCTGCTGTCCTCAGCCCCTTCCCCCCCAATGGTCTTATCCCTGTTGAGCAGACCCACTCCGACAGAAGCTGCTCCACATAAATCCCCCTATCACCCACTCCTGCTTTTAAAAAGAGCAAGTACTGATGTCTTAAAATGTGAAATCACTGAATTATAGCACATGCTTATTAGGTGCTCAAGATCCCCTCAATAAGAGCTAGGTCCAATATGTCAGTTTGTTCGTTGGTTGGCGTGTTTCTTCGTGCGTAACACTTTTTGCAATAAGCAGGACTTAGCGTTAAAAGAATCTATTTTGACCCAAACTTGTGCATACCGTAATTCCCGTTTCTAAGCCCAATTTGAATCTGGGCTAGTTTTACATTTGTAATGTAAATATAAACTGTAGCTTCTCTACCATGGAGCAAGAAATGACAGAACACCTATTTTGTAATTATATTTACAGTGAACTGTTCTAGACGAATGGGTAAATCTTTGAATCACAGAATCGGGTAGTGTGTGATCTCTCATCTTCATGTGTGATGCCCATCTTTGTCCTATTGCCTAGTGTGAACAGATTCCCGACCAGAGGGCAATCGTTAAGTCTGAACTGCTCTAGTCGTGTAACACTTGAACATACAGTGTCCGCCTGCCGCTTTTACACCAGGCAGTACAGTAGAAGTCACACAAGCATGAGCCACCTCTAGGTTGCTGTGCAGTACATTCACAGAGCAGGAAGTAGCTTGGTGATTTTCTAACTGGAGTGGCTAAGTCATCATGAAATTAAATATTTTCTTCAGCGATTCTCTTAGTTACAACAACACTGTGCTAACACAGCATTTTGGTGTTAACTGGTAGTTTTTAAAGTCAGCATAGTTTCACTCACTCCAATCATCCATACCACCCACCCAAGCACCTACAAAGCCCACCACACTTGTTTCTCTATTTATGTGCTCTCCAGAAGACAAAATAAATTATCCTTACTGTCAATGCACAAATTAGCAGTGAGGCATGTGTGTGAGTCTCAAGAGACAAGGAGATGTTTACACCTATTAAATGGCATCTGAGTAGAAGAAGCAGCCCTGCCTCCAGAAGATCTGAGAATGAGCACAGACAAACCATAACCTACTGGCAAATTGGAAGTGTGACTAATGTTTAATGAAATAGAGAGGGTCTAAAGTACATTGACCACCACACAAAACAGAGAGCTGCGAAGCAGGTGACGTAGCAAAGTACCACATGATTCATAAGTACTTAAAGCTGTGCCTTGAATGAGAGGTATTTTATAACTAACCACATTTTAAAGATTTTTACAGGTATGTGTAGTTCTGTTTAGCTGAAACAGTGTTATTTAACTAACACCGTTATTTTACTAATCAATGGTGCAAAAATGTGAAAATCACATGAGGATAATTCACAGGCCTAGGGCGTAGGTATATTTAGGGAAAACAACTTCCCACCTAAGAACTGATACCAAAACAACCAATAAAAAGGGCAAAGAAAATAGGATTTCCCAGCCTTGACTTTAAGAGGAGATGAGTGCCTCACTGCATACTGCTGCTGAACTTTGGGTCTTTGCTCCCCCTGATTCTGCCATGACTAAATCAGTCATTAGTACATCTTCCATTTAAAACAAGGGAATGTGAACCATCTCCCTGTTTTTCCTAAACACAGCTTTAGTCACCAGCCTAATTTCTGTGATGAAATTCCAAAAAGTACAAATTCCAAAAAGTACAAATTCCAAAAAGTACTAATAGAGAATGTTCTGAAATAGCCTTATGACTAGATAGAACACAGCTGAACACAGAGCCAACAGTTATATCACTACATCCTCCTCTAATGTTCTCTCAGCATTTTTCAGAACCACTGAAGGCCAATTTTCAGTTTGCCATAATAAGGATTTTTATTCTTATGTATCTTTGTAATTGTTGTTCTTATTGTACAAGTGCAAATCTTAGAACACTAAATTAACTTTACGAATGGTCATGTGACTTGACTAGTGGTCTGAGATCAGGCAGGACTTGTATGTATAAAGTGTAAAATTAGGAATCCTTGTCTGAGCCCAGTTTGCCTGTTAAAATCAGGCTTGTATGGCCATGTGATTTAACGAGTGGTCCTAGATCAGCACTTCTATTCTGACACATTATGCATAACAGCCCAGCACTGCTATTCTTGGAAGGTTAATGAATACAGAGGCAGATCTTTTTTTGTCAAATTAGTCTCCATACAACTAATGAAGTCTCGTAGTTGCATCACTCACATCAGCCTATGATTTACCTTTGACAGAGTTCTTTCATCACTTCACTGCATGTATTTTAATCCCCCTCTGGGCAGAAGAGTGGGGAGAGCCGGGGAAAGAGTGGGCTCCAATATTTACTACCACATCATATTACACAGCCACAGCAATCTGTTTGCCATTCTGGCCCAGACACAGAATATGGCCTACTCTTTGAAGCTACACTGTTAACTGTAGGGGAACATACGTACATGTTTTTTTACAGGGGGAAAATAAAAATAACTGTCATTTCAGCAGCTCAACCCTATTCCAACACACACTCATTCTCTCACTCCCTCTCAAACACACACACACACAAAATGGTGATCTCAGTAACGCATACCAGTCACCAGTCAATAGAGCTTCCCTCCTGCACACCATCTCTTTACTTCTTGCTCAATTCAACATTTCTTCTACTTCTGCACTTCTCCATACTTCTGTCCTTTTCCCCAAAATCTTTTCACCTTTTAACATATTTTTATCTGGTCTCACTTATCACCTCTTAATTATCTTCTCCATTACTCCCACCAGTTCTCTCCCTATTTTTCCCTTTTCTCTCTTCTTTCCTCACCCTTGCCTCTTCAGCAGAAGCGTAGGGAGGTCGGGCTCATAGGTAAACTGAAGGTTACTGATAAGTGCTATAATAAATCCTGGAAGACTTCTATTACACACACAGGCTGCTCAGCTTCAGAGGTGATAGGATTCCTGCGGCCAGGTTCATTTCCCCCATTGCCATTCCAACTCTGTTTGTCTACAGCGCTGCAGATGACCCGTCTCTTGCCAGGGTCAGCCACAAGATTCTAATAGCCGTTTCCTCTGGATCAAGTGGTGGCCATGTACATGTCACGGTGACAGAAATTCAACATTTCTTCTTCTTTTTTTCGTAAAAAGGAAAGTGAACAGTCCACTCACCTTAATTTTATAGTTTATTGAAAGAGCTTGATCTCTGGCACTCCACATGGTACTTTAGGAACATAATGATGTCTATATGGAGATATTTCGCTTGCAACACAAATGTGATATTTTGGGGGGCGGGACAAGAGCATGCCTGCTTTGAAACTGTTGACTTGGTGCTGGAGCCATGCGGAATATGTCCAATAATGACCTTGTCCTGATGAAATACACTAGACTCTACCTGACACCTTTTCTTTCTCTGTCTGATGTTGGTTGAAAAACCTGCTTCAAGAAGAATAACTGATTGTTTTATTTATAGCTACTCCACAATGGAACACATGCATTGTTCCAATATAGTAGAACTTGGAGTATGAGCTGCACCCAGTTAACATGGTAAGATTACTTGCAAGGCACTGCAAATAAATCCAAAGACATGTGGTGGTAATCGCAGCAGTCAGAGGAAAACTGTGTCACACTTGGTGATAGGAGTGGAGCTCAGGTTGAAGGGGAACTGACACTTTGAGATCCCTACCACCACTGTCTAGGGGCAACAATGCAATGTTCAAGGGCAGCCAAGCAACAACTGTTTAAAGCTAGTGTATGCAGAGTGGCCCTTCAAATTCAAAACAAATGCAAAGGACAGCTCCAACCCCACCAATTACCCCTGTTTGGCTGATAGTAATTTATTTCAGAATACCCAAAAGTCAAAAAATATTATTTCCCCCCCCCACAGATAATATGTTTTGAAACGTTGACACTCTTAACACGCTAAGCAAGACAGGAATTAATTAGATATTCCAAAAATTTGAGAAAAGTGTAATGCAGGGCAAACTAATTCCATTAAAGAGGACCTTGTTAAATCTCAGCCTAATTGCAAAGTCCTAATCCTTATACCTACATAATACATTAAATTAAGGGGTTCCGCTTAGTCCAGCCTTTCCATTCATGACCTACAATTTAACAAAGCAAACTGATTTTCGCAATACAAATTCAAGAGGGGTTTTAAAGAGCATAATGGGAGAGATGGACGGTAGGCAGCTGATGCAACCAAACACTTACTGTATGAGATTATCCTCAGTTTTGTGACATCACTGCTCTGCACCTGAAACAGAAGACAACAACACAGTCAGCTTAATTGCTTGATTTTATTGATTTATTCATTCAGCATCATTCCTCTTTGAAAGCTCCATGAAAATGAAATACAAATGGTAATTTGGAAGAGCTTAAGGCCCCACGGGAAGATAATTTATCCATTCAAAACATCAACAGCAAATCAAAGTACAGCAACCCAGAGATCTTATGAAACACAACACAGGGTAATTTACATTGGACATGACAAACACACTTTGGCTAAATTGGAATACGGTCTACTGTATGATAGGAGCAGCTAGGTGGCTTTACAGCCAACATTTTGATTTGTGGAATCCACTAAAGAGATTGCTGAAACAATGGCAATTTCCTAAAGGCCATCAAACTAAATGTTTGGAATTTAAGTAGCAATTAAGACATTTCTTTTCTGAAAAGTATTACATGCAAAGCATCGCAGTCTGGCTCTTCTACTGAAGCTTATGTCTTGAAATTGGCTCAAGTAAAGCAATATAAACTCTAAGCCTTTTTTTATGTTCATCCTCTGATAAAGCAGCTATCATGGTCAAGAGATTTTATCACAAATAACAACACTTGTGTAAGCACTGCAAACATTTCTGGCCGGCCAGCAAATGTATACTATTTACGCATTTCCATCTGGGTCCATTTTGTTTGGAATGTGAAGGAAATGAAGGCTGGGCCAGTTTTACATCAGTGTCAGCAGCAGACTCAATGCATGATTTTAAGCCTCCGTACATCACTCAAATTCCTTTAGCCCATTGCGTCTTTAGAGCAATAGTAGCATTTCTAGGAGTCATGGTCCCATTTTGCAATTGAGAGCAAAATCAAGCATGACTACTGATAATGCCAGAGATGATCCAGACCCTTTTGAGGCGACATATCAAAAACAATCACTGAAGATGCTTAACTACAATAATAAATGAATATAATACAAAGAAATATCTTACTGTCCTACCACCCGGGTTTTCTCCTATAGTGCTCTGCACACAACCTCTCTCGGAACTGTCCCCTTTGGGGTTTTGACTATTGCAAAATGAAAACAGGATACCCTTCATGTTTTTTTCTTTAGTTCAGGCTATTTGCATTCATTTTTGGCAGTCAGGTTCTGACTGCTGTAGTCTATGCTGTTATCCCCATATTGTACTTTCAAAATGGCTTCAAGCCAATTAACGGTATCAAAGGAATCACCGGACCTACTCTGAATATCCCTAATCTTCTGTTGATACGGGACACTTTCTGATTATGATCAGGTTACATACAACACAGTGAAGCTTTATGCCAGACAGCAATGAGAACATAAAATATGAATTGCCAGGCCATGCCTTCCCCTGTGTTTTCTCTGTAAGGTGGGGTTTATGGAAATGAAATAATATTGTCACTGTGCTTCACTACCCATTACCAAAAAGGAAAGAATTGATCTAATTCAACTCAAATAAACTAACCTGATCTTGTTTGAAAATGCAGGTCAGTGGAAAAGGTTTAGGATACCCATGATTATAAGATGGGATAGGATAATTTATTTTGTTTGTTTGTATGTTTGTTTGTTTGAATATTGTACAGAATGATCTGATGTTTTGAGACAAACAACCTACTAGTGCATTTCTCCAGAATTAAAACGCCCCTCACAGCCATCTAATGTAATCTATTGTGATGTGAATACCCCAATGGAACCAACTGAGGCCTAACTGCACTGAATGGTGATCATAAGCTCCTTTCTTTACATAATTTATTGTTCATATTGCAGTAAAATAAACCCTTTCTACAAATATGCCAGTATGAACATTTTATAAATTAACAAACGTTGCATTTACATTTAAGTGGATTGCCATTGCCTCCAAACTGTTGTTTTTTGCGCTTAGAGCACCAGTATTCTATTTTTGAATCGATCAGAGGCCTCAATAGATAATATTATGTAGACAACATAAGTACATTTCTTTGTTATTGATTTTAGGAAATATTTCATCCAGCCCCACAAGTAACGCATCACATCACTGACCTAGCCACAGATCTTCAGAAGCCACTCGTCTGATGATCTAAACACCAATGAAGACAGCTGCAATGGTTTTCTCATGGAGTGAAAATAACAGAGCTCCCTTCATTTCACATTGAGCCGCCTGACCAAAATTGTTCCTTTAAAAATGTCCACACAGCCAGCCCGAGGCTGTGACTTTGAAACTTCCTATGTTGTCAGAGATATATATAGTATACATCCTCTCCAGTTTCCAGATTCAAATGTTATGTCTTCACTGGCCACAACATTAAAATTACCTTGAAGAACGTAATGTTCTGACAGATCTGCCTATTTCATCTGACACATTTAGGCTCTGTCCCATTCCGAGAAAAAGCCAGCTGATGAGTGAAAAGGAGAGGATGTGTTGTCTCATGAAAATATGTTGTTACCCTCTCATCGTACGCTTTCCAAATCAGCTATAAATATTAAGAACATGGGAGCGCTCACAGAGGATTTTTGTCATTGCTGAAAAGAGCTGCTTCCATCCACACACAAATGCACTCGCATCAGTAGCAGCAGCAACAAAGTAAAGTGGATGCACTTTTTGTACGTCAGCTACAAGCGGCTCGTCCTGCCGCTCCACCTGTGTCATTTTGTAGAGTGAACATCAGTGGAAAAGAGATTACTTTATTTCAGACTTGGATGTTTCATCCAGCACTAAGAGTAAAAAGGTCACTCTACAGTCTCAAATAAAGGTCTTTCGCAGCAGCTCTTTGAACTAGGCTACTACACGGCTGAGCCTCCTCATGTTACTGAGCAGTCTTTTCCATGCCATCATTTAAAGAACAGAAAATGACATGGGCCTGCCTAGACTGAAAGCTGTGTGCAAAGTGATGAGTAATAAATAACAGTTAACCTATGTCCTAATAGCAGGTTTCCTTCTCCATTCTGTCCTTGACAGCTGTGTTAGATTACAGAGTTATACCCTTGGCCGGTGAGGTCAAGATGAACATTTTGTCTGTCAGAATTGGAGCCTTCAGCATCTTAACATCTTTACTTCATTCACCAACCTCACCTCTAACAAATAGCCCAGACCCAAGTCTTAGGCCTACACATACAGGCCATCACAATATCACTTTAGTATTGGGTCTATGAATCAGTATCCCCCTCCACAAAAATCATCAATGACCATTGTGATGAAAGTTGTAGTGAAACGACTCTTCAAACCCATATGCAGGCTCCCTCTTTATGATCTACAAAATCTCTAATTGAGATAGAAAAGAATGATCAATAATCCTACAGCAGGCGCGCCTACATGTACTTGTGATGTACCTCTGTACTCATACAGATTATTTCTTGATAATCCACTCTGACCAAACTGTGGATCCTTTTAAACCACTCAGCATTAATCCAATAAAAATAAGTTTGTTTACAGTGGCTAGCACATCCTTTCAATCTTACATCACATCAGTGTGTAGTTACTTTTATACCTTTAACAAGATGTTACTTCAAAATATGAACGTGTGTTTTTTAAGGCAGAGAGAGGGAGTTGCATTACTCTTAATACACGTCAGTCTTCCATACCATTATGTGATGAGGCAGGCCCATCGTATACATCTCATCCTGGAGATGAGGAAAGAGCCTGGTCAATTAACTAAGCCAGACACTAAGATTTTGGCTTATGCTGATCCAAACACTTTTAGGGATGCATTCCTTTACTTTCCCCCAGTCCCTTATCAGCTCACACAATGTTGAGTCAAACATTTAATATTTAAAAATGTGGCTGCAGCAGCATGCCTTGCACAGCTAAAATAGGAAGTGTTTGTGGCAGCAGTGACCAGATTTTAAATGCAGGAGGATCAATAAAAAGGGGGTTGCTGAGGCACAATCTTGGTGTGTGAGTGGAATGGTTTACAATAGCCATTGAAGGTCTGTATTGCTCCTCCAACCACCTGGCCCTGAATTATGAATTTTGAGTCTATTCAATGAATCTCAGCTGGCCTGCAATTCCAGCTAAGGATGCAAATATATACTAAACAGCCAAACAAATAGACCACACCACTAACATTTCAAACATCAGCCCCATTAACACAGCAGGGAGACTTCCATCTCTGAAGCACCCCTGGTTCCGCTAAAGCATTATGACAAGCATCTCCAGGCAGAGAGAAAATAGACCAGGAGGAAGATGAGTGAAAAAGAGTAATCTCCCTGACATATTCCTAATAATCCACCTCCCTAGCACCTCTCCCCCAAGCTCACCCAATCAGAAAGTGTCAACCCTGACCTACAAAAGGGACTCCCGTCAAGCCTTAAATGTTTAAAAACATCAATCATAAAAGACAAAGAGGGGACAATGAATTATACAGTATTAACCTCCAGGGCTTGCATACAAAGACCTTAGATTTATTTATGCTCTTGTGTTAAGAGCCTCTGCACCGTTCTTTACAGCGAACTGGCTGCCAATTTGATGAACCTGCTCAGCCCTCAGCAGGAGTCCAGCGTCTTTGATTAATGAGTGCAAGCTTGTGGAAAAGGGTAAGAATGGGAGAGACAGGGGGGAAATGGGCGAAAACACAATTATTACCAGTCCTCGATCAGAAAGGTAGCCATAATCACTGATGGGTCTAGTTCATCCTTTCAAAAGGACCACAAAAAACCCACACCCTCTCATAACCGACAAAAACATGTCAAGAGGGGCTAAGAAAGTAGGGAACCTGACAACCCAGACATGTTTAATGAAATCCCAATCAAAATGGCCAGCACTGAGACCAATTCAGCAAAAGAAAAACACAAATGTGGTTAACCCTCTCTCAGCCCCAGTAGCCTAAGCAGTGACATATTAGCCCACTGGGCCTTGATCTCATGCCCAAACAGTTACAGAACACAAAGTGGATACCACATGGTGAACTGCTAATGACATTAGTAAGCCGTTTGCAGTATCTTGTGGTCAAGTGAGAAAATGGTTTTATAAAACTGTACTACATCTAGAACTTGTTATTGGCAAAATACTTGATTTTGTTTCCCCGTCATAATAAGCAGTAACTTATTAGGACTCTTGTGAACAATTGTCTGTAACCAAGTAGATGAATCTCTGACAATAATGATTGAGCTGAAACTAAACTGTATTAATTTTACCGCTGGGGCTGCTAACATTTAAAAGTGCTGTTTCAAGCAATTCAGCAACCGTGAGCTACATTTGAGACATCCTTGAAGAACAATACCCTGCAATATTACTAACATTCAAATGCCATGTTGCTGACTCTTTATTTTCTTAGCGTTAAAAGCTCACATTAGAAGCCTGTGATATGTAGCTCTTCAATACTGTTCACTCTGCAGTGGTTTTCAAGGACATGTGCTCTGAATAAATATGAGGCAAATTTAGTGACCTTCTAGCTGTGTTTTGATTCATTGGCAGTTACTGGATGCATGCATAACACATCAAGGCTGTAATCTGATTCATCTCGCTTCCTTGGCTACTGAACCCATTTAAATGATGGACCTTAACAGGAATAATGTCTACTGCCATTTCACTTAGACGGTGTGTGGAAAAGACCCACACTAGTTCATTACTATCAATTATATCTGCACAGACAAATCCACCATAGTGCTAACAAAAACAAAGGCCTGCCAAAACAAACAAAATGTGGCATGCGAAATGTTTACCAGCAAAACATGCAGTCGATTCATAGGCTAGGCCCACACTACTGTGTGAAAGAAAGTGAGGTGTACTGTAGATTGGTGCTGTCATGGCCTCGTTTGAAAGGTACAATACCTGGTAGCATTGTATAGCAATAAACAAGTATCTGGTTGCGTGCCCCGTGTGTCGCTGCTGTTGATTTGCTGCTGATTTCCTAACATACCAACAAACTGAAAACAGGTGTCAAGTCTAAGAACTGACAGCAAGAGGTGGAGGGCATTCAAATAAGATGTCGCTTGGCTTTTGCCAACTCGTGGTGAGCTAAAAGAGCCTGGCATGAAAAGGTACTGGAGAGTGACACAACTTTACCACCTGATGGGTACCATCTGAAATTCCTAGCCACTTGACTTTCTGTAAAATGCTCAGATTTGTGACTAGGATGTTGGTTTGTGCTTCTCTTCCCCCAGGTTTTGACTACAATGGTTTGTTTTTTAATATTTCGATGACTGGGCCATGTCATCACAGTAAGATTGAAGAAAAGAAAAAAAAGTAGTCGCTTGTTTCATGTCCGATCAGATGAGTTTTTAAATCTCATGAGCTTAAATCAAACACCCGAAATTGGCATCGGCGTGACGAAAGCTTCAACCGCGTGACAGGCACCGTAAGAATTCACAAATGTCAACATAAAACAAGGTCGCATCGTTCCGATCTTTTCCACCCGAAACTTTCGCAACTTTGACACAAAGCACCGTATAAATAGCCAGCCCTGATTTAAATACCCCCCCAAGATGGCGAATGGCTTGTTGTTAAGCTATAGGACAGCAGGGGGGGAAAATGGAGGATATTGTCATAAACACAAAGGGCACATTTCAGCCCGGACCGCAGCGGCAGCAGCAGCAGCGGCGCTCTCCTTTACGTTACGAGGAAGCGACAGAAAGCAGGAGGAAGCCTCGACCGGCGGGCTGCCCGTCTGATGCCCGACACAAACCAGCCTGTCCACCTTGGCCAAGTTGAAGGAACAAACAAAACACTAACACACAACGCCTGTTATATTAATTCGTCGCATTACTTCGCGTTATCACGTCGACACCACGCCACTCCACGGCACCACTTTGGATTCGCCACCGCTGGTTCAGACGCGTTCCGTTTGGACTAGCGAACCAACTTGTTTTTACTTCGGTGCCGTTTTGCGACGTCTCATATCGCTAACGTTTCTCGACGAGCGGCGGATGCGGACGCGGTGG
>OMOT01025555.1:0-10730 GCA_900312575.1 Acanthochaenus luetkenii | reverse complement strand
CCCATCATCAGAGGCTGCCATTTTCACAAAACAATGTGATATCACATGTGCTCACACGTCTTTTAATATCACTGTTTTCAAAGGATTGGGCTAAGCTGCCAGGGTCCTCTTGAACATGGGATACTCCATAATAAATTGGATTGTGGAACAGAGCGAGAGAGTAAGATTTAGATAGCATGACTTTGCCAGAGGAAACTTTCTGACTAATAAAACAAAAGGCTGTAGAGGGCATCACTGTATTTGCAAGGCGCTGGACCATAAGCAAAAAAACATCACTGTGTCAATGTGCCATTTACTGTAGCTGCACTATTCCAGAAGCAGGACGGTACAATGGGAATGTCTGCCTAAGAACTGTTAGCTAGTTAATGTGTTGAATAAGTTGATTTTAATAGTGTCCATTGGCCCATTAGGACTGGATTGAAAAGTGGCACCCTTGCAAGGAAGATTTACATAGCTCTATAGTGAAAGAATTGACAAGCTTTTGGTCAGAATCGATCAGAAAATTTAATGGGATGATAGGAAAATAGGGTCCAAGTTGTAATTCCTTGCTTCCTGCATGGAGGAGATTTCCTACCAGTGACCATACCTGAGACCAGAATTGTATAGAGTGAATCTACGGTGTCTCAGGGCAGTTTCCCACCTGATAGTCTGCTTCTATTCTGCTTCTTAGTTCGCACCAGATGTAAGAATGATACATTGTTTAGTTTTTCAGCGGGTTCGGTTCCCTTTCACACCTATTTCTTTGCTCTGGTCCGAATCAGTTGATGGGACACTCTTCTCTGCTGCAGCTCCACTTTGTGATTTAGGCTGAGAAGTTGGGTCTAGCCAATTTTTTTATACAAATCTTAACTAGTGCAACTTTAACCTGGCATTTGTGCATGTATGAGTGTGTCATTTTGTTTTTGTAAATATGTGCACCCATAAATCTGTGTGTATGTGTCCAAGTCTGTATTTGTGTGTGTGCTTGTGCACTCTTGTGAGTGTGTGCTTGCATTTGCAGGGATGTACTGGAGAATAAACCCACCTAAGCTCAATTTACCCACATTTGTATTTGCAGAATAGAGTTGACCACCTTTTTAGCCATATATAATTTTTTATCAGGTAAATTCATAGCATACATCATACATCATCGTAAGTAGTATCAGTTATAAAAAAAATAGGGTATTTTTCTATATTGGTGGATCACTGACTGGACTTACAACTACACCTCTGTATATATGAGTGTGTGCTTACTTGAATTTGTGGGTGCATACAAAGAGAAGGACATTTCTGTGTGTGCACTTGCACGTGTGTGTGTGTGTGTGTGTGTGTGTGTGTGTGTGTGTGTGTGTATGTGTGCGTGCGTGTGTGTGTGTGCATGCGCGCGTGCGTGCGTGTAGTCTAGAGAGCTGGGGGAGCCAGAGCTGCTTCGAGGTCCCTTCAGTAATTTCCTGGAAGGCTGGCAGGAGTAAGGTTAGCTCTGGGCTGCAGCTCTCACCTCGCCGAGCCGGCCGGTCGCTAAGCTGCTCCCACAGTGGGACACTGTGTGTGGGTCTGTTTCTTTTGTCTATCACCTTAGGAAGACTAGGAGGGTTTTACCTTATCTCACTTTTTCTTTCTTAAACCCACAGACCCACAAGCACACACATATACACACACTCCGTTGTAGCAGCTTTAGGTTTCTAGGAGGTGAAAGTGAGAACAGAACATCAATGCTATATTCTGTGGATGTTTAAGCAGAGGAGCAGAAGAAAGAGCAGTAAATGTGTTGGTTTGTGTCTGTTGTAAGATGAGATGGCGTAATAACCAATAGTTACCTCCGTTCAGACGTTCAGGGACAAAAAGACCCTATACATACAGCAAACTGCTAACTTTCATTGAAAATACATAAAATACACAGTATTCAGTGTTTCCCCCAGAATTGTATTCTTGTCAAGGTGGTAAAACCATTGAAACAGCTTTTAGATAATCATCAGACAAAAAGATAGATTTTGGCAATTTTAGCATCAGTCGAACTAACTTTAGTTCCCTTCAGCTATGCCTCTACCAAATTTTTTACCTGAGCAAAAAGGGCCCGACTTAGACTTGGATCAGGTAGGGATGTCTAAAGGTAAGAGGGCCTGCAGTGACTCTGGCATCCTTCGGGGTGGAGATTTATGAAGCTGTGGTCCGGGCCAACTGTAAATATAGCAGGGTTGCTTGTCAGAGCAGGCCCCCTAGAATCCAAGGCCCCTCGGGGCCCAAGAGAGGCTCCACATTCAGATACACACTGTATGTTAACCTGAACAACACTGCTGAGCGGGAAGTGGAGAAGGGAACAAGAGGTTTGGTGAGTGGAAAAATATATATATATATATATCAAAGGAAAAAGTGAGAAGTGTGTGCAAGTTGTGGGTTGGCATTCGTATGTTCAGTGAAAGAGAGTAAAACATGATTGTCTCTGTGCTGAGTTATATATGGCACAATATCTTATACATCATATCACATACTGTATATACAGTGTTGTAATGGTAAATAAAAAGGTGGGTAACCTCCACTCAATAATAACCATAAGGCAAAACAACCACCAATATATACAAAAAAGGTATAATTTTCTCAGGAAAAAACATAAAGTTATGTATGAGGTATATATATGATGTATTCATTTGGATAATTTTTTTAAAAGGCCCTCCTTCATGTAAGTTACATCAGTTTGATACAACTTACTATGATGTATACTATGAATTTAGTCATAAATATTTATATCAGCCTAAAAAGGTGGTAAACGATATTCCTACAAATAAAAAGGAGGCTAAACTACATTCCTGCATATCTCCAACACACACACACCTAGCGCTCCCATCCAGAAGGTGCCCATCAGAAATTCCACACATCACATTTAGCGAACTCTTGACACCCCAGTTCACTCATAGTGGCAAGAAATTTCACAGGCGCAAATTAGCTAATAACTCAAGGACCATAATGAACCAAGGGGCTGTCATGTAAAATGTATGCCGTATTTTCAATTGTGTGGGGGAATATTCATTTAACACCAGGAGTGAATGGGAAGGGGTGAGTAGAGAAATAAAGGGAGCAGAATTGGCAAAATGCTCTCTTGTCTGTGTGTATATTCCACTGTGAAAGTTAAAGTAATACTCTGTGATATTTTCATATAAATATATGTCTGTGCTGCTACTCTCTATCACTGATTGATCTAACACAATAGTGATTCAACCTATATCCAGTTCATGAAAGCTTTTACATTTGCTTTTTCTAAACCCCCAATCTTTCCTGGGGAAAATCCTCTGGCACACAGGAAGTAATATACAGAAGAAGAACTGGGCAGTTAGCATAAGCAGTGATAGCCATCATGGCTGAACAGACAAAGAAAAGAGCGCCACCTGCAGAAACACCACAGCAATCAGAGTTTAGCATCAAAGATGGAGACAAATTAGAGATTAGTAGATTAACCACAGTTTAAAGGGCTCCCAAAATATTCTGAAATAGCTGGATTGCATTTACACCTGGCATTAAAATGCATCTCCAGTAAACACAGATTTCTTCTTTAAAATTGACATGGATGTCACTTCCTCTCGTTATATTTACATCCTTTAAAATTGACAGCAAACACCTTATCTTGCTTGTTTCTCATCCAGAAGTATCCTGGCAATCCATGTTGAATTGAATATATTACTATGTGAGCTTCCTGTCACCTATTTGATTTGAATGCGCTTTCTGGTTGGACCCACACATTTAGTTTATTCCCATGTACGTGGTTGTTATATATGGATTGGAGATGCAACGCATTTACACTTTTTCGTTAATGTGGCATTATACGGTCTGACCACCTCCAGAGGTGGTTTGGATGATTTAATCTTCATTGCATCTTGGTTGCATTTACACATGGATTGAATGTGTTTTTTCACTATCCAATTACAATCTGATCATCCAGGACCCATGTTAATGCAGGTGGAAAGGGGGTCAGTGTCTTTGTACATTTGTAAAAAAAACAACTACAGTACAATCTCTGCTAACAGGCCACAATTTGCATAAATACGTGTTAGCATTTGGTATTAATATGTGTTTCCTTATGAATTGTATATATATGTATTTCCAGAGAACATTTGGAAGGGGGAGAAGAGGGGATGGGGCTCCAAATAGAATAATCTAGTACAAAAGCCTTCCAATTGTATTGTAAACAATAGTCTTTGGTGGGGAAAATTGTAATGTATATAAATCACCTACTGCATATTTATCGATAAGACGTATCATTGAGGCTACACCTTTGTAGCGTTCATGAATGGCTCACTGAAGCTGCTGTAGAATGGCATCTGTGCTGATGCAGACCAACATTGTAGATTTACTCTATATGGGATCCACTGACAAAATACAGTATATCAGTTTTAGAGCAGCAAACACACCCATACACACACACACATCCACAACGTATAACTGTGTTTATTTCAATCAGGTGACATTTGTTAGCAACTAACATGAGGGAGGAGCAAAACGTGCCACCGGCTAACCTTTCGGCTGTGAATTATGGGAATTTACCTTCATGCCTCGATGCATTTGCTGTTGGCCTGCCTTTTGTGTCTAAATCAAAGGCTGGGATCTGCAACATCGGCACTTTCCCCTTCCTACAAGGGCAGGCATTGCACAAACCCCTGACAACGGGTGACATTTACAGCAAGCTGAGGCCCGCAGTACTATTGCAAACACCACGCACGTATAAACACACACATACACACACACACACGCACGTATGCAGACACCCATACCATCGCCTGGGAGGCAAAGGCAAGTCAATTCCAAACACCAGCACTACTGGACATTTTCCCCCTCTTCAGTGACTTCACAGCAAACAGCGCTAAAGCTTTCAGAGTTTCCAGCAATGTGGTGGGAGATGGTGGAAGGATTGAAAGGTTGATGGAAAAATCACTTCCAACATGTGTATCCTCTTCGGGGAGGCAACAGGGTTTATGGGAAATGTGGTCTTCATTTTGAGAAACACTAGCAGTAATGATACCACTGGGATAGGGACTACCAATTGTCTCATTTGTTTATGGTAAAAATACCAAGGTATCAGTTTGACAATGATATATTGATGGTTAAAAATGACACACGCAGCACCTTTAAAATGTTAAACTGATCACAAAAGGTAATCCCTGCCAGCTATAAAGGAGATATCAAAAAGAGCTGAAAATCTAATTTCTGACGTCTGAAGCAGTAGCAACTAAAAGACTAGATAAGCAGGTGGCAAGAAAAGATGCTCAAAAGGTGAGTAAAGCTATAAAAGAAAAGTGTCCTTGGGGTTGGGGTGAAAGAGGGCCACAAACGTAGGATGAAATACAGAGTGAGGAACTGAAAATAGGTGAGATTATTTCTTCCTTCTGTCTGTCACGATGCCTTGCAAGGCGACCGGTGAGCCTGACTCTGCAGAGATCTCAGACATGGCTCTCATTCATTTGAACAGCTCAACAGGTAATTTTCAAGCTATAATACTCATTTCTGCCTACGTCTGCTCCTCTTCAGCGTGTATTCTAATTACTGGTGGCTAACTTTGATCTGAGGCCATTGCAGCTTCACAACTTATCTTCCAATCACTTTTCATCAGGCAGCCTAATTTATTTTTGGCACTCTTTTTTTGCACGCCGCAGATACGGGTGCAGTTACGTGAGGGAGATGAAGGCAGAAGGTGGTGTTGATAGAACCAAACACTGGTGGGGAGATATCAGGTGGCAGCGTTTTCCCACCCTCCTCAAGTTGGTCAAGGCCTCATGACAATAACTCCGGATTAGCCAGGAGACCCAATAGAGTTTTACTTCATTAAGCTGGAGCTAGAGGTTACGGAATAGCTTCCGTTGACGCTAAGCGCATATGTAATTTTCATCTGTCTTCTGCCCTTCAAAATCAATCACGTGAATGAACACACATATACCAGACATGTAATGAGAGCATTTGTGGAAAATGGCAACGGGGGTGAGAGAAATAATTTCCCTTTCCTTTGTTCCTTTTCAGACTCTCTCTGTCAGTACAGGGAAAGGAAAAGTGACAAATCCTCTCCCCAAATATATTCGCTCTTAGTGTCCTTGCGCTCTGCAATCCAGTTGTGACTGAAGCCTTTGTTTTTATCCCCAGGCCAGTCTAGGATAACACCCCATCCTGCCTGATCAAAAGCTTAACCTAAGTCAGAGTATCAGCACATTAACGGTCTCTGTGTTACATGGAGGATAAAACGAGGTGAGACCTTGTCTGTAAGACCGTAAGACTTTAAGGATGAATTCCTGTGCGTAGTTATCTCACTCTACACGCTCCACTCATGTCATTAGCGCTGGCCTATTCTTCATTCTTCATGCCTACAAGCCGGACTGTCATCATCTCTATACAAAGTGTCCCCTGTCTTCTGTCTTCAACATGGCACCAGGCAGGATGTCAGGGAAAGCTTGTTGGGAGGGAAAAAGTGGGTGTGAATGTTCCCAGCTTTATCTCCTGAGGACAGTGGTGTTATGGAGCATTCTGCAAACCTGCGACATACCACCCCCACCCCCCGCCCTCCCTTTCTTGCTGTGCAGCCATTAAGGCAGAGTTAATTAAACCACAACTCATTGCCTCGGCGGGGGGACAATCATACGTTGGCATTTACCAACCATTTCCAACATATAGCTCTACTGGCAGTCACTTCTCAATGCACATGCCTCACTCTTGCCTCATGCCGTTCCAGTTCATTTGTTATAAATGGCATGCTGAAAGTCAATGATGCTTGCTTTTTGACAGTGTATCTTTAGAAAAATCTGTACAGGGACGCAGAGTGATAATGATACAGAAAGTGGATCTCGCCAGAAAAGGATGAGCTGCTGACGTTAAGTGACGAGAGACAAAAAGGGAGCTGTTTTCCTTGCAATCGACAATATGCGATGGGAATCGCTGATTGAGGCTGTTTTCTCAACGAACGTCTGTCCAAACAGGAGGGGGTGGGCAGTGGCAGAGGGGGGGTTTTGATCTGTCCATTTGCTTGTCTATCCATCTATCTCCATACAAGGTCATCGTGTGTGTGTGTGTGTGGTGGTGGTGGGGTGGGGGACACAAACCTACGACACTGTGCCACACCACACGAAGCAGACTATTGCGGCTGTTGCCCCCTCGCTAGTCGTCAGATATGCAAGCCTGCCTTACCTGCTGCGATTCCATTTCCCTGCTGCCTGTTCCGGCACTCAAATGTTTCTGTAGCATATTAAACAGATTAATAGAACAATGCTCCAGGGAGAGAGCAGCCTGTCAATCTCAGCTAAAAACACAAAAGCAGAAAATTAAAAAGGCCCATGGCTGAAATCCAGCGCTGATAAAAAAAATATAGGGATGGGCAGGGTGGAAAAACACAGATGGTAAATATGTATTCTCATCTCCTGCTTACAGAACACACACACACACACACACACACACACACACACACACACACACACACACACACTACACACATACAGTACATGCAGAGAGGCACTTAGACACACACACACACAAGTACACAAATACGCCACAGTGGTAGCTGAAAGGACAATGGGGAAAATTTGCTCTGAAATTATCAATGTAGAGGCAAACACAGAATGCTTTGTTCCTTTTGTGTGACTATCTCTATATTGGGGATCAAATATATAAACCACAATCTAGAAAAGCATGGTCCTTCTCTCCAAGGATGCTGCATTTCATACCAGATGGACTTTCCTTTGTTTATCAGCAAATTCCCACTGTTGACTCTAAAGCGAATCCAGAGTGCATCCTGTTCCTGCAGTCTTGCCAATGCCTTTGCTCTGTCTAGGGAGAAATATCTGAGGCGTGCATCTATAGGCCCGCAGCAGGAGTCATAGGGAGAGTATCCCCCAGTGACGTCTGGTCTCATCCTGAGAGAAAAATTCAATCTGGTCTTTTGCTTGGAAAGATATTGGGAGATTGAGTGAGGTCTGCAGATGGTGGTGAGGGGCTCCGCTCTCTGTCTTTACATTCACAGTCATGCTGCTTAGTGGGAAATGAAGGCTGAGCGACGAGGCCTGCATCACAACAGGCGGAGGGAAAATAAACAGTAGTAAACTCCCACCACTGTCACACTTCATCATTGCCTTCCTGTCTCATAATAAAACAGGTCTCATACCCCACCAAACATTTTGACGTTGAGTAGATGTTGGTACGATGGCCAATATCCAATATTTATTAAGGGCCAACATCGGCAAACTGATATGCTCTTAGTTCAAGTTCATTTCTTTATATCGCCCTTTATCACAAGCATGTCTCAAAGGACTTTAAAGAAAATGAGCCAAACTAGATCTACCTGAACAACAATCAAAGGAATTACAGAATGATGTAAGAAAAACAGGGAAACAGAACAGAGCACAAAACACACAATATAATTTTTTTACCAGGACATAGCAACCTGTTCTACAAGGCCTAAACTTCCAAGAAAACCTTATTACGTGAAAAAATTGAAGAAACCTTGGGTGGGCCAAGTCAAAGAGGAATCTCCCACCAGCCATCCTGGTTGGAATGCTGGGACAAAACATGGAATGTACAGTTACAGTGACATAGGAAACAGATATGGCGAGGCAGAGAGATGGGGCCACGGTTGGTGATGATGTCCACAGAACCAGGGGCTGCACTCACATATTAACAGCCAGGTAGAAACAACATCAGGGATGGGACAATGGCCAGCAATAATTACCGAAGGAGAAAGGGCAGCACCCACGTTCACTGCTTGGTAGAAACACTGTGCCAGTGTCTGAGAGAAGAGAAAACACAGACAGACAGATAGACTTTTTAGTTATCCTTGGTTGATTTCTAAGGAGCATCCTAGTTTTAAACAGAAAGGCATTTTGATGTTATGATGTGATACATTCTAACAGTAGGTCTGAGTCAAACATCCATCTCATTAATCAATAGAAACCCAGCAAACAACCTTGCAAACAAAGCGTTGAATAGATGTTCATAGGACAGCCTGCACCAACTTTGAAAACCTGTATGAAATAAAGCACCAAAATGAAAGTTGAGATGAGATCCATAGCTGCTACCTGCATAATATTGTGAAAATAGGACCTAAATATCTTTCTGATAGCAGTTCAAAACAATTTCCAAAGTATTTTACCATGCCATAATATTATATTGTGAGAATAAGTTTGTGCTCATTTGGGTTGACATTGAACTTGGCCACCTCCTGCACGTCAACATCCCTCAAATCCATGCTGGGCACTTATTGGTTGGTGCCATAATGCACCATATCTCTGAAATCAACTTCAGAAAGTGCACCATGAAATCAGTGAACTCATTCAACAGTGTGTGGATCAACTGTCTCACAACAAAACAGGCCTCATAATCTTTATCTCCGCGACAATGAGCCATCCAAACTCAGGTCGGTCTTCCCATCTTATCTCTGTGCTGGAACATCGCAAATCAACTTTAATAGACGTCATTTTGATGGTTCATTACGTTAAACTATCTTGGCTCGCATCCTCTAATCCATAATCCAATGGCTCTCCTATGGCCTGGGGCGCTATACATTCAGGGAGGGAGGATGTTGTGTGTGTGAGAGAGAGAGAGAGAGAGAGAGAGAGAGAGTTGGTGGGGATAGGGTGTCTGCTCAGCGTATTATTAGCTGGTTACTGCCCGAGTGCAAAAGCAGTGGCCGGACGGCAATAGGATGCCATTTTAGTTTAATTGTTAGCCGTCCTATACTATAAGCAAAAATTCTACACCGGTAGTCCCAGGTTCCTGCTGAGACACTAGAGGTTGGTAGTGGTGTTATACTGTATGTGATGTGAGGTGGATCATCAGGGATGGTGGCGGCAAGAGGAGCTGGCACACAGCGCCACCTAATGGGGGGAGATGAGTATAGCATACCTCTCAGGATCTGCAAGGCTGAGCAAGGATGTTGAGATGCACACTGCACAGTATATCTAGATTCCTAGATAGTGATGAGTAAAGTCACTCTTCCTTCACTGATCGTCAGTCTTCACTAAAGGGAAATGAAATTTAATGTTTTCAATATCTGGAGTTAACTGTGGTTGCTAGTATATTGTTTTGCATTTTTAGAAGCACATTTGAGTTTTACTGAAGCACATTTTGTGATTGACTTTGGTCACTTCCCCTTTGAAAAACTGAAGCCCACCTAGCTGTCCTTTTAATTAATGCACTTAAAATCATTTTGACGTTTCATATTTTGATTAACTTGGAGGTGTCGGGTAGGCTAGGCTTGTTATGTCTTTTCAGCAACATGCTATTTTGGGTTTTATTTTGTTGCATACTGTATTACATAATTTTGTTTTGTGATTGATTGTTGATTAGTTAGTAGGTAGGCTCGTTACCTGTAAAGTCATTTGAGACATGCTAGTGATGGTCTAAATAAATCAACTTGACTTGAATGTTTGCCCTTCAGACCATTGGTTCAGTTTACCAATGTCTTACCCTTTTTAACATTCAACCAATTATTCACCTTCCTCCCTCTCATACCTGCAAACGTTTCGCACATGAACTTCTATTATCTACTATATTTTGTTTCAATCTTGCTGATGACGTGAGGGAAACAGAGTTGTATTTAGCCCCCCAAAAAAATAACGTTGAAATGAAACCTACACCGTGCATTCAGCAGGTCCACAGCCATCTTTGGGGCTCCACTCTGCCATGACCTTGTATCCTTTCTTACAGCAGCATTGCCTGCCTTGTGCATTCATCTGAGTCTGACACCTTTTCTGGCTCCTTTTCTGGCTCCTTTTCTCTCTCTCTCTCTCTCT
>OMOT01025549.1:0-11533 GCA_900312575.1 Acanthochaenus luetkenii | reverse complement strand
AGCACCTCCACCAGGGCGTACAGCCCCCCTGTGGAGTACACACACACACACACACACACACATACACATGCACACACACACAGTTACTTTCATTCACACACTTCACTTGCATACGTACACATAGACCCGTTTGTGTTCACGCACACTCACAAGTATACACGTGCTGTGTACAACTTAATTGCTTACCTACCCACATACACACCATTTACAGCTTTCTTTCTGAACACACACACACACACACACACACTCACACAAGTGACGTTTTCACGAAGGAGTGTGTGCGCCAAAATTGAGAAAGCTGGAGAATTGAGTCACAAAGGAAAGGAGACTGATATGATATGAGAATTGAACGTTTTTTTCAGAAGCAAATCATTATAAAATGGCAACACTGTAAACCCCTGCACACACACACACACACACACACACACAGACACACACACACACAGACACCTCTCCCAGTCAGTTCATTCAAACCAGTCCGCTCGGCCCATTTTTCACCCTGAGCTCCCATTTAGAAGAAATGCCCACAGACAAAGACTCACTGACTGCAGCGCAGCGTAAAATAGATTTGCTTTCCGAGGCTGGTAAACAAGTGATTATTTCCCCCACGGCTGCTCTTTTTTTATTTATTTTGTATGTCTTCTCGGCTGATAAACAGCCTTTTCTCCATCGGGAAATAGTTTGTACCTCCGGTCATAGATTGATCGGTCTGAAGATTATTCTCCACACAGCTTGGAGCAAACGAGGGCAGTGGATCTGCAGTGTTCACCGTGTTTAGGCTCGTTAACCGTATAGACTAGTTCTGTTCAACCTTTCGAGGTTAACTTGAGAGTCAGAGTCACTTTCTTCCCCATGAACAATAAATGTACATCAGTTCGTCTTAGTGTCCTTTGTGCAGACGTATATTGGTGACTTGCATGCTGACACGAGGACAGCAGTGCAAAGGGCCGGTCCAAGAGTCATTCTAATATGCTTAGATATGCTGCTGAGTGAGGGACATTTTGATATGAACCTACTTTCCTGCACTCAAATTAAACACAGGCTGTTTTGTCCGCTAACCATCATACTGTATTAAAAACCTTCTTTGGCCGGCAAAATAGTGAAGGTGGCTGGCGACAAATCAGCAACTGTGGCCTGCAGACCAAAAAGTTGAGTTCGTTTCCTTCCTTGAATCTAAAATCACGAAACAAATATCGGTGTTTGATATGGGTATGGGAATACGACTGTGTTGTGTTCTTTCAGCCATCTCAGTCAATGTAATACGATGATGTCATGGGGCTGCAATTTCCTCGGTTCTTGAGATATCTTGGGTTTATTTTTGATATGAAAGCACACAAGGCCCTCTTTGCCCCACGCGTGTGTCTGGTCTGGTCCGCAATAGGCCGCCCTTGACCCGCTCAGCAAAGGCGGGCTAATTGAAGCCGCGCTGTGCTGCTTTTAACGGATCCACCTGTCTTCTATCGGTCAGCGGGAGCTGTGGAAACGCTGGAGCGCAGGTCCGAGGGGTCTCCTCTTGAGGAAATGACGTTGGAGATAACAGTATTATTATGGCTGACATACGTGACACGTGTTTTTGACGTGTGCAGGGGAGGTTGAAGGTTCGCCTATTCAGTGCTGAAAGCTTTTCCCAACTCCCAATGCTCAGCGGGTGGAGCAAGGCACTTACACCGCTAGAGTTAAACATGTACATGCACTAGTGATGCTGTACGGGATCCTGAGGACTCTGCTGGGTTTCTGCCCGACCAGGTAAAATAGTCCCTGATTATATGGATAGAATGAAAACCGTCAGGACTCGGGCTCCCGGGCGACTTGGATCGAGAGCCACTGCTGTACGGTCCGGTGGATAAGCTCGTCGCGTCATGTCCCGTCTCTCCCTCTCTCCTCTGCAGTGACAAACTTCAACAGTGGCTTGGAGGCCAGCTCAGACTCTGACGATGAGGACAAGCTACACATTGTGGAGGAGGACAGCCTGCAGGAGCCTGAGGCCGCCAACGGAGAAAGGAACACGCCGGAGGACAGCCAGGACGCCACCGCCACAGTATTACCCCACAACGGCTCCTGGAACGGAGGTGAGACGCCAGGATAGAAACATGTGCAGGTTTTCATTCCAACCAAAGACTACATACACCAGGACATGTCACTGGTTAGTTCCTTCCTTGAAGGTGTGTTATCAGTATTACATGTGTATTCTGTATTAGATCTTTGAGGTTGTTATTCGTAATGTTTATTTGTCCCGCAATTTCATATTCATACAGTTATACACATTCCCAACTGGGAGCTGCCCAGTACAACCACAGGCAAGCGGTCTCTACGCAGCGCAGCGCTGCAGCAGCAGTTAGGAGATAAGCTCAACCTTTACTCAGGTTGAGGGAGGGTCGAGCATTAATCACTTTACCCGCCCAGATTTTCCCAGCCAGTCTGGGGATTTGACCCAACAAACCTGGTCACATGCCCGTTTCTCTGACCTCTCTGACCGCCTCCCACTAATCAGACCGGACACTGATAGCCTATGATTTGCACACAAAATTAGTATTTGGCTGGCATGTATTATGTATGTATTACTGCTCTAAAGAAACATCGAATGGACCCGGTCTGAATTCACGCCGTGTATATGGCAGAATACTCTCCTCTGTATATGGACATGTGTCTGGCTCTTCTGTCACAGGAGATGCGTTGGAGCAGGTGGGCAGATTAACCGCACAACTGTTAGCAAGTGGAACCAAATCAGGACAGATGCTAACTTATGTCCACTGTGTTGGCAGTGCGTTTCTCTGTGTGTCACTGTTGCACTCGCTGAAGTAGATCTGCCGCCGCCTGTCACTACCGTTTGCACCAGTGAGAGTGTCCTTCCTCAGTGGTCCCTTCTCTATGGTCTGTCCCCTTCTCTATGGTCTGTCCCTTCTCTATGGTCTGTCCCTTCTCTATGGTCTGTCCCTTCTCTATGGTCTGTCCCCTTCTCTATGGTCGGTCCCTTCTCTGTGGTCTGTCTGTCTGTCTGTCTGTCTGCCTGTAGCACAGTAACGCATGATAGAAACTTCATACGTACACCCAGGTTTCCCCGATGGAGTCGATGATCTCATTAGATTTTGGAGCACCGTGCTGCATACATTTGTATATTAATGAGGAAAAACTGATCTTCTGCTATAACTCCTTAATGCTGTAAGATACAGAGTTCATATTAATACCTTCCATGTGTTATGTGAAGATAAGTATGCTGACATATCACTATTTGGTAATTAATGCATCAGTTAGCTTAATTAATGACTTCATTTGCACTACTGGTTATGTTTAGTATATCATGGTGGTTATGGCGGGACACTGTATCTCCACTCTTAGATGAATACAGAACAAGGTTAGTTGTCGTATCGTATCGGCTTTACTAAATACAATTGGACTTCCTGTCCCTTAACAAATGATTTCATGTTTGCCTTTCCTTGTTCTGCCCATTTAGTTTCAGAACCTTCATCAGCTACAGTATGTTCAATAGGAAACAGCTTTGTTTGTGTATTTCGTATTTTTTAATGGTTCTTAAATTCAGTTCCAGGCAGCATTAAAAAGGTCTTCAAATCTCTTTCATTTGTCTTTCTGAAACCTTCAGATACCCTGGGGTAAGTTTTCAGGATCAGCGCCGGGCTCACACACACACACACACACACACACACACACACACACACACACACACACACACACTCTTTAATAAGATTTAATAAGCAAAGGCAGAACCAAATTAGCATTCAACAACAGAGGGCGCTTGGCGTAGCAGTGCCGTTCTAATCCTCAATTCCAAGCAAACAGCTCAGCCTACGCGAGCATCTGCCTTCACCTCAACCGCCAAGCAGGAAATACTAAAACCATGGCGACGGAGAGAATGTGACACCGGGAGATATTGCTCTCAAGGCTTGTTTCAGTGTTGCAGAATAAAGCCTTACATGGTGAGAGCATTGCTTATGAGTACCGCTCTCTCTCTCTTTCCCTTTGTTTCTCTCTCCCCGCTCTCTCCTTTCTCTTTTGCATACCGTTTCTTTCTGCAGTGAGGGATCTTTTTTTCGTCTCGTTGTGTTCCTCTACTCTTGCTTTGCCGCTTGCCATCTCTCCCTTTATTTCCCTTCTTTTTCTCTCCCACTCCCCCTTTCTCTTGCGTTGCCTAGAATCCGAGCGGCGATACTATATGAACGCCTCTCCTCAGTGTCACCAAATGACCATAATATATCAGCAGGGGGCTGATAGGGGTTTCGATCAATACAAATGACTCAACTACCTTGGCAGGGCGTCAGATTTCTGGCTTCCCAAACTCACTCTCTGCCCGTGTTCCACCCCACCACCCGAAAATATGCAAATATACGAGCGGGTGACCGGCGTCGCAGCGCATTTAGTTCTCGAGACCCAAAAGCAAATGACAAAGCAGTAGTATTATTCCAGTACTTTGCATCGTGATACATTTCCTCTTAATTTATTACAGGCTACTTGTAAGTTGGGCCAGAGACCTGGTAGGGCTTCATTGACTTTGCTCAAGGACACTTCAGCAGGGAGTTCGACATGAGGTCTGAACCCCGGTTGTCTTTGTCGCTCTGATACCCCCTGTGATGAACAAGCAGCTCTTTGTGGATGTTGTATGGACTTTGACAGTCTGATGGGAATACGCAGTAAGTTAGGCGACAATCTGATGGGAATACGCAGTAAGTTAGGGGACAATCTGATGGGAATATGCAGTAAGTTAGGGGACAATCTGATGGGAATACGCAGTAAGTTAGGGGACAATCTGATGGGAATACGCAGTAAGTTAGGGGACAATCTGATGGGAATACGCAGTAAGTTAGGGGACAATCTGATGGGAATACGCAGTAAGTTAGGGGACAATCTGATGGGAATACGCAGTAAGTTAGGGGACAATCTGATGGGAATACGCAGTAAGTTAGGGGACAATCTGATGGGAATACGCAGTAAGTTAGGGGACAATCTGATGGGAATACGCAGTAAGTTAGGGGACAGTCTGATGGGAATACGCAGTAAGTTAGGGGACAATCTGATGGGAATACGCAGTAAGTTAGGGGACAGTCTGATGGGAATACGCAGGAAGTTAGGCGACAGTCTGATGGGAATACGCAGTAAGTTAGGGGACAATCTGATGGGAATACGCAGTAAATTAGGGGACAATCTGATGGGAATACGCAGTAAGTTAGGGGACAATCTGATGGGAATACGCAGTAAGTTAGGCGACAGTCTGATGGGAATACGCAGTAAGTTAGGCGACGGTCTAACTGAAATAAATGGTTCAGTTATTGTCTGTGCGCTGTGTTTTTGACCTTTGACCTTTACTCTGGGCCTTTACTCCCATGGTGACAATTTAGGAATGTAAACCTATTGTACTGTTGCACTCACTATAGGTCAGTCTACATAAGAGTGTCAGTCAAATGCCTAAATTGTAAATGTAAGTGAGATTACTAATGAACATTATGTACACACACACACACAACATTGTTTCGCACATTCATTGCATTAGCTGGTGGTTTTCGGTTGGAAACCAGACGGTTCGCCCCTTTAGGAAAACAACATGAACAAACCAGGAAGGAATAACATGGAAGCGCTCCGACTTAGTTGGAGGAAAGTCGTGGAAAAGTCATGAAATGTTGCAACAGGGCCACGATGGGAACTCTTCGAAGGCTACCCGTGATATTTTGGGGATTGTCTCTCCTTCGCTCCGTTCTTTCCCTCCCGTCTCAGAAAAGGGGGAGAAGGCAGGAGAGCAGCTGGTGTTGAGTTTGTCCTCTGTGAGAGATTAGTGTCTGCTGCTCCCCCTGCAGTCTGGACCGCACTGCAGCCTCAATCTATCCTGCCCTATCAATTCACTACGGACTCACAATGACAGGCTCTGGCAAGGTACAGGAGCGCAGTGCTGTGTGTGTGTGTGAGCATATACAAGACTTGGGTGTGTGCTCATGAATAAGTCTGTGGGTGTATGTGCCTGTGTGCCTGTGTGTGTGCGTGTGTGTGTGTGTGTGTGATGCAGGGTCCTGTTTGCCATTACTATGTGGCTTTTGTGAGGCATTTAGTGTAAAGAGGTAGAGAGAGAAGGACTGAGAGAGAAGATAAAGAGGGAGAGGGAAAGAGACGGGGAGGGAGAAGTAGAAAGAAAGGGAGGAAAAGGTAAAGAGTGAGGTAGAGAGAGAGAGAGAGGAAGTAGAGGTGGAGAAGGAGTGTCGAGGAGGGAGGGGGCACAGCCAGAGATTTGGAGAGCTGGTGGATGAGATCATGGGAAGTAGAGATCTGTGTGTTTAACATGAGGCTTAGCAGGGCTCGGCCTGGCCCCTCCCCCTCTTCATGAACACACTCACACACACAAACACACAAACACACACAGGGCTCTACAAAGCTGCACCTGTCCCTGTCCAGGCTCAGCAGGAAGAGGCGTGGCTTCCTGGCACTGGTCCTGCCTCCATTTAAAATGCTTGATCTCCATGGCAACGCTGGAAACAGTTTTGCCTCGCAGCTAGCCCTCATCCATCTTTTTTCAGACAGAAAGTGAAGCTAGGTCACTTCCTGATGCAGCGCCCCCTGGGCCAATCAACACCTTGTTTTGACCCGCAATCCAAAATCGAATGGTTGGTGTCTGAGGTGTTGGTCAAGACACGGGGACGAACAAGCCAATGTAGCGTTCCGCTTGAGCCAATCGGTGTCATTCTGAAAGAAGGTGGGAGACGACATGAATGCAGTAACACTACTCCTTAACGGCGTGAACCTACGACGACTATTCAAGGTGAAGCCTCAGATCCGATAACATAATTGTTACTATATATAGTCAAGGGCTTTGACTTGCATTGTTTACCAATTGGTTCCTTGTAACATTGGTGATCTACGTGTTACAGCTCGTCTACCGTTGCCCTCAAACACCGGGAATGTACAACATATACATGTAATAATCCTTATAAATGCTCCAATTCTCCAAAAGTCCGACCGTCATACTTGTTTACATCTCATTCACGAAAAGCATAAACTACCTGTGGAACGTTTATAGTCTGTGGTAACACGTGTGCGTGCTTGTATATGTTTGTTTGTGCGTGCATTGCTCTGTGTGTGTGTGTGTGTGTGTGTGTGTGCGTGTGTCTATGACCTGAGGTTAATTTGTGTGGTGTTAATGAGAGGAAGTGTTGAACCGAGGACGGGTGGAGCTGCGCCACCAGTTACATCCCCGGGTCACATTGGAATCAAGCCCACTGGCCTGATTATTCCACGTACGGCTCATGATGGTCACGGAGGAACGCACGCTTTCTCTTTCCCAGCAGGCCAGCTGTTCAGCGTGAACTCAAACTTCACCTGCAGATTCCGTCAAGACAGTTCCGCTGACGCCGCAGCGTCTGGTTGTAGGCGTATACAAAGTTGTGAGTTACAAACTAAAGGCTTTTATTTCTAAAATGCTATATATCAATCTTGGGAAATAAATAATGATCTGAAGTTTGTCATCTGACAATGATAACGTGATACTTTATTGATCCCTGTAGGGATATTTTCTTTCGCCTGCCCCCCTCCGGCGAGGTCAGGGTCAGCGACGTAGCAACGGGAGGAATGTAGCTTCTTGGTTGTTGAGACGGGGCTTGAACCCGGTCCTCCGGTTCAGATCACTTACCCTCTTAACTTGAAAAATATAATTTCATGTCAATAGTTCTGTAAGAGTACGGCTCACTTCTTCCAAATGGAGGATATCTCAATTGGGAAGGAAACTGTTCTGATGTGTAACTCTGTATAACCTTTGTAGCTTGCTGAATTATAAGACCATCAAACCCCTGTAGTTTGTGATCATTTTCATTAGCTTGGGTATATTTTGGGGAGACCAGTTCGAGGGGTCCTGTCCTGTGGCCGACGCTGCACTTTGACCTCCCTGCGGCGGCGGATAAGCGAAAAGACACTAGATGAAGATGATTTAGTCAAAACTTTTCGAGAGATGAATTAACAACAGTGCAACAAAAAGGAGAGTTGCACTGGTGCTAGTTCCTGTTTCGAGAGCTAGGAAGGAAGGTGCAGCAGAGGCAATCCCACCGGTCGTATTCACTTCCTGCATGGTACAGTCAGCTATCACGGAAAAGACACACAACTGCAATTTTCTGTTACCTCTTTGAAATGAAAGTTATTCATCAAGTCATTTAGCACCAGAAGGGGAGGGGTCTAAGAGAAGTCATTAGAACCACTATTTCCTTGTGTGATTTAGAAACTCTACTCTACTGGTTTGTAGAGAAAGTGGGTCTAGGAAATGTCATGCAGGGACATTTTGAAAGCTGAGACATTTCAGTGCTAAAATTCCAGTTTAATGACCATTTGCACCGTCTAAACAGGGTTTCTGCGTCCCTATAAAGCAGTATGTTCGCAGATGGGTGTTTTATTTGTCCGGCAACAGTGGTTGGCTGGTAAGGTAGGTAAGGGGAGTATGATGTTAAATGATCACACATGTCAGATGCGTGTACCGGCTCTGTTCTTGCTCTGTGGTGGTTGTGAGAGAGAAGAGATGGAGGTACGGAGAGGTTCAGAAGTTCCGGCTGCCAAGTGAAAACCTCCCAAAACGTGTCCTCTAGTGGTAGTGCTGTCACACTGCAGCTCACCACATGCAGCTGTGGACTGGATCTTCAAATGGGGAATTTTTTTTAATTGTAAGTGAATTTGTTTTGACACTACTATTCTCTTTTCTCTTGCCGCCGCTCCACAGGGAGGTCAAAGGTCAGGGTCAGATACAGAACAGCAGCCCTGGAGCTGGTAGGGATTCAGTCTCTTGCTCAAGGACTCTCAAGGACTCTCAAGGATGCTTGTTGTTAAAGGGGACGGCCTCTTTACTCACCACGTCACCCTGCTGCCCGCCAGCTAACTTTGCTTGTGTGTGTGTGTGTTTCAGTGAAGGAGGAGTGTGTGTCAGAAGAGGAAGAGGAGGAGGAGGAGGAGGAGGCGAAGGATGCTCTGGTGGAGGAGATTCTCCAGCAGGGCGACACGGCCATCATCTACCCTGAAGCCCCGGAGGACGAGCACAGCACTCCAGAGAGAGGCGGTGCCGATGAAAATGGTAAACACACCACCCCTTACTTTGGTGTCGCGTGTTTTGCTCGTCCCTGTGGTCACGGACCGGCCGGGCTGGTAAACATGAGCGTGCAGTTTACTGACGTCACGTTACAGGAGTTCTGGGTATTAAAGTTCACTTTTTTTTAAACGGTTAGCTCTCGCTGCCATTTAGAGCCACAGATATCGTGTCCTTTTATACTTTCCCCATTTCTCTCGAGGATGTTGTTCCCACAGCGCAGCCGGGGGCATCAAGAGGCGTATTCAGGTCAGTCAGTCGGTCATCAACACTTTGTGAGATGGCCTCAAGAGGGCGTCGTACCTGTCACATACTGTATCCTGTCACATGCTGTATCCTGCAAGTGTATTCCAGGAATTGGCCTATCCAACTTTGTTAGTAGAGCTTGTAAGTGAGGTGGCCTCTAGAGGGCGCCTTTGGCTGCGAGATAGCCTATAGGCAACTGAACTGAACTGTACGGGATCTGTGCTCGTTTCTAAAGGGGTCACTTTTCTGTTGCTACTAGAGGGGAATGTTTCTATTTTTGCTCTCTTCCATATTGAATTATTTACTTGAAAAATGACCTCTAAAGATGAATCACAGGTGATCGGTGTGTTTCGTATCTGTTTGCTAGACGCTCAGTCCCGTTAATCGCCAAGTGGTTAGACACATTTTGACAACATGCAGAGTTTCACAGTACATGCTGTCACACATGATGCAAAGACAACAAGGCCTTGTATACAGCGCAGAGAGACAGCGCAGAGAGACAGCGCACAGAGACAGTGCAGAGACACAGGGCAGACAGACAGCGCAGGACAGACAGCGCAGGACAGACGGCAGACTGTAAGCATCACCCTACATCTCACTCTCCATGTGCTCTTTAACCCAAGGCACGCCAGACGCCTTCTCCCACTTGTACACCTGCCCCTACTGCTCCCGGGGCTACAAGCGCAACGCCTCGCTGAAGGAGCACATCAAGTATCGCCACGAGACCAGCGAGGACAACTTCAGCTGCTCGCACTGCAGCTACACCTTCACCTACCGCTCCCAGCTGGAGAGGCACATGAGCCACCACAAGGGCACCAGGGAACAGGTACCGTCAGAAATGTGGCGGATCAAACCGCCATGACACATCTGCTCCGTTCTTGAGGCGTCAACAGAGAGCCTGTTGTGTTGTGAGGCTTCTGGGTATCCGCCTTTAACAAAGTCTGGAAAAGCATTTCAAATATTGCCATAAGTTCAAGGCCTTAAAAAATGTCAAAGTGTCTTAATACAGATATTAGAGGTTCTATTTGTTTCATCATGCAATGACAGATTTCCCGGCGAGTCATTCGTCTCCTTTATCGTTTCCTTCTGAATTCAGCAGCAGCTTCGCTAACTTTTTCTTTTGTTTTGGCCTATTTGCATAAATATATATTTATTTCCATGATTAATGTTTGCCTCATGTTAAAGATTGAAAATGAAAGCGCCTCACTTCTCTCTAATGTGTGGACTTGGACACATCTCTTGCTGCAGTTTTTCATCACCTTCCTCATCATCATCCTTTTGTCTGCCCCAGCGTCATGTGACCCCGGCGGCAGGAGGAAACCGCAAGTTCAAGTGTACCGAATGTGCCAAGGCCTTCAAATACAAACACCACCTGAAGGAGCACCTGCGCATTCACAGTGGTGAGCTGTTACCATGGCAACCAGCACTTTCTGTCTTTCACACACACACACACACACACATACGCACGTACACAGTACTAAGTCACTGATCAAAACTCCTGTCCACACTCCTCGCATTTTGCTATCAGTTATTTATGAGCTGGAATCACGTTATTTTCAAATCCACACTCTGTCCAGTGTGTCATAACCGTGTTACCAGTGTGTCATAACCGTGTTGGTTTTCATTCAGGCTTGATTTCTGGGTTGCTCCATTATGTCAGGCGTTTCAAATGACATGTTTGACGTCTGAGGAGTTCAGCAATCATGTACTTACACATATTAAAAAGAAGAAAGATAAAAAGTTGACAAATTGCACATGTAATATAAAAAAAACAAGGGACTTACAAAAACATCTCAACTGAACACAAACAAACAAACAAAAACAATGACACAACTGACTTGGGTAACAGGAACTAAACTAGAGGGCACTCGGTAGAGTGCATACCTCCGCCACACTAAAGAGTCCCCTTTGTCCTACCACATCCAGATCATCACCAACGTTTAACCAATTGGTCCTTGACCCATAACCTGTCCACCAAGTTTCATCCAAATCCATCCATAACCTTTGGAGATATATTGCGTACAAACAAACAAACAAACGGGTGAAAACACTCCCGACTCCGTTGGCGGAGGTAATGACAACAAGGAGGAAAGTGGCATAACAAAACCAATATGCATGAATGACAAGTAAGGGAAAGTAAATAAATTCAAGTTGACCTAATGCAGAAAATGTAATCAAGCTGCACTTCTAAGTTTGAGTAATTTCTCTCTGTGCTCCTCTTAGGTGAGAAACCTT
>OMOT01025545.1:5786-18002 GCA_900312575.1 Acanthochaenus luetkenii | reverse complement strand
TGTAGTGTTTGGTTGGAATGAAAACCTGCAGCCTCTTAGCCCTCCATGGCACATGATTTCCCAATCTCTGTTCTAATTCATCGCAGACCTGCTTTTTGGTGGTTCTTGGTTGACTCTCGACCATCTTGACAAATTTTCTCTCAGCACCAGGTGATCGCTTGCGTTTTCTTCCTGATCGTAAGGGGTGACACAACTATGCCATGCACTTTAGATTTACAAACAATTGTTTGTACAGTTGATCTTGGGACCTGTAGCTGCTTTGAAATGGCTCCAAGTGACTTCAATGATTCAATTTCAGATCTGCGCTGAGCTCCTTAGACGTTCCCATTGTAGCGTTTGAGGCTGAGTCTAATGAGTGTATCAAACCAGCCCTATTTAAATGGGAGAAGTCACCAGCTGTAGTCAATCATAATCCCTCACAAGAAGTTAAGAGGCCATAGCACAAAGCACTTGACCCAGCAGATTATGTAATATTTACAGAAGACCTATAATAAATTTATAAAAGAACCAAAATGCATGAATGTTTTTTTGTGACAAAGAGAAATGTGTTTGAATCATTCCATCGAAAAAAAGTTGTAGAAATCGTTGGAAACTCAAGACTGATATGATACATGTTCTTTCCAAGTGTATGTAAACTTTTGACCACAACTGGATGAAATAACTTGATTACTCTTAAACTGTTTCCCAGCTGTATCCCTCCCCAAGGGAAAATAAATCCACTGAGCTGTAATTAACATACAGTAGCACAAAGGCTACATATCCCCAACATCGAAAGGAGCCAGTTGAGGTGGTTCAGGCATCTTGTAAGGATGCCATCTGGTCACCTCCCTAGGGAGGGTTTCCAGGCACGTCCAGCTGGGAGGAGACCACAGGGCAGACCGAGGACTAGATGGAGGGATTATATCTACAAGCTGGCCTGGGAACACCTTGGGATCCCCCAGTCAGAGCTGGTTAATGTGACCAGGGAAAGGGAAGTTTGGGGCCCCCTGCTGGAGTTGCTACCTCCGTGACCCGACTTCAGATAAGTGTTTGAAGATGGATGGATGGATCCCCAACATGACTGAAGGCCAAATTCAAATTAAATGGCTCTCAATAACTCTAACTAAATAAAAAATTGCCAAGGCTTGTCTTTGAAATCTCATCATGAATAAGAATTAAAAAAGGTAAAATAAAAAGGTTTTCCAACTCCTATGGGACATGCAGGTCAAGAGAAATGCCAATTATGTGTGCCATATGTATAATGTTAACAAGCTTGAGAGGAATAGTCAGGCTATGACCACACAGTAATGTAAATGATGAGCACGTAGAGCAAAAGAAGTAGAGGTAAAATGAAGACCATGTGTGACTCATGTGTCAGCCCCGGGGTCAAGCCCATCTGAATTTCATTCAGTTGAGGGTGTAAAAGTTGTATGAACTTAAGTATTCATGAATTAGATGGCCAACACTTTCCCAGCCTTGACCTTCATCTCGGATGGGGCACAGCTGCTGTTCAGAGCTGAAATTCACCTGGAGTACACAGACGGGTCTTTTATCTGAACTACACATACAGCTTTACATTTATGGGGAGTGATCAGAGGCAAATTTAACAACAGAACTGTGATAGGAAACCTAATTAATATGGATGGAAGGGGTATATGTCAAAAACTGTCCTGTTCCATACACCACCCTTGATTCAGGACACAAATAGATAAGGAATGACTAGGTTTAAACATGGTTGGAGATTTGAATAAACTCCTGCCTAGTAGCTAAACCACTTGCTATTATGCCATCATCACACCAATTGCTTCAATGGTATAATATCATTTCCAGAAACTGGCGACATCATCATGTAAGGTGAGTTTTCACTATTCAAGTTTACTGCTATACAACGCATAAAATTACAATTCAACAATCTGCATGTTACTTTGCAATGATATGTTAACAGATAACCATTAACTGAATAAATTCAGCAAGCTTGCTGGTAGGCAGTTGCTAAGCTAACTAGCCTGTACTCAATTAGCTCTGTAAATGAATGTACAGAAAGCATTGTTTCACCCACACTAATGATAATTTAATTGTCATTTATAGAATAAATGTATTCCCAAAGAGTTGCACCCTCCCATGTTTCCATATCTTATCCCCACTGGCCCGATGTGTAATGTAAAACAGAGGGATACTGATTGTGGTGAAATATTGTAAACATGTTCAAAAGCCTACAAGGTCTTGGCCTAATGTAGCACACCTGTGTGCAAGTGTGCGTTACCAAGAGGTAAAAAGCAAACAAGAGGCAACAAGAGAAAGACAGTAGGAGACAAAGATAGCCAGTCATGGTGACACAGGACCTCAGGGTCTCTGGGTGATGAAAGGAAGACAGCCATTTGTCACCCGATGTGTCACGTTGCACTGACATTTAATGAAATGTCCAGATCAATAAATGATCCCATCCTTGCTCCTGGAAATGACGGAGATCAGTCACTGCAAACGATGGTACACTCCACCAACACTGGGAGAAAGTGGCACATACCGCACCTGCAGATAGAACTTAGCGACAAAACTAGAATTTTCCCAGCTTTTACCCTTTACCGCAGCAGTGAATTAAAAAACAAATTACTCAAATGTATGTAACCACATACATGCACCTGCTGCTCTGATGAAGATCAAGCAGTGAATAAGCAGAACTTTACATTTACATTACAGCATTTAGCAGACGTGTTTATCCAAAGCGACTTACATATCATACCGTTGGCAGAGGCAGCCATGCAAGGCGCCGGCCTACTCAACGGGAGCAATTTGGGGTTAGGTGTCTTGCTCAAGGACACTACAACAGATATTTTTCCCCGGGAGAAGCTGGACTCGAACCGCCAACCTTGCGGTTGCGGGGTGGGAACTCTACCCCTGAGATATTGCCGCCCCAAAATAACTTTCTTCTTCGGTCTGACTATTTTGAAGTCTAGAGAAAACAGCAGCTCAGTGGTTAGTACTGTTGCCGCACAGCAAGAAGGTTGTGGGTTCGAATCTCTGCTCCTTTCTGTGTGGAGTTTGCATGTTCTCCCTGTGTTTGCGTGGGTTTCCTCCCACTGCCCAAAGACATGTGCTTGTGTGTATGTATATAATGTAGTTACTATATGTAGTATGTACTGTACATGTAGTATGTATATGATGATGTAGTATGTATATGAATAGTGCTTTGGATAAAAAGCGTTATGACCTTTTTTAAATAAATACGGAAAATGAACAGTCAGACAATAATATAACAGATCAGTTCGTTGTCAGTGTAAATGGAATGGTTGTTCATCAAAATCACCTTGGCAGCAACAAGAAAATGTCACTGGGTGATAAATATAAAACCTAACTTCTTATTGGTCAGTAACTGAACAATCAACTGGCTCATGTCAATGTCTTACTGATAGCAGGCCATTGGGCAATCCTTATTGTCAAACATACTCCACTCCAGTTTAGAGACTGAAAACATAATTCAGTCAGACCCTTTTGCTGTCCTTCTCTCAGCTGCTTGGTAAATGTCCAGTGGGAATGACAGTGCCTGGGGTGCCCTCCACTCAAAAGACATATGCCCTGATGCACCAGCAACGTCCTGTTGAAGATGTCAACATGCCTGCCCACACACACTCAAATCACACAGGTATAGTGTGAAAGCCCTTCTAGGGAAAGGTCTGTCACCCCAAGCAAACGCACACAACTTGTGAGAGAGGAGGGAGGAGATACAGAAATCAGCACCTGGTTGGCTAGATTAGAGTTAACTGATGAGTCATCACACCTCCCGTGGGGGAGAGAAACTGGGCATGTACCTAGCAAGAGCCTTCCAAGAAGAGTGACTGTCAATGTCCTACGTTCTCCTCTTTCCATTTTCAAATTCAAGTTAGACAATATCTGCACTTCTGAAGAGCTCCTTTAAATCATGTTGTAACTGTCTGATGAAGAGAATTTGACAGAACATGATGGAGCCAGTCATCAACGTCATGTGGAGGGATTTCATTAGAATTCATTAGCAGTTCAGACAACACAGTCGTGTGTTCCACCCATCCCAACAGCAACCTGCTGTGTACAGTGTGGGCTAGAGGAAAGACGCTGAGAGTTAAATACTGTGGAACAAACAGGGATTTCCACAGTAAGACATCCAGATCAGTGTTGGCACAGAAATGGGATAGATAGAATGGGTCACACTAAGCCCGAGAGGACCATTCAGACCATTGGGGTGATTCTGAGCTAGAGCTCTCAGAACCAATGGTTGGCGCAGTTATCCTGTAGTGTGAAAGGGTTCAAGGGTCAAAACTTTGGCTCTCCTGAGGACTTCAGACCAGTCGAATAACAAGATGTTGTTGTAATGTGTTTCATTACATTGGGCCCAGTCTGAGTGGTTTTGTGTAGTGTGAAGTAGTCCACGACTGAAATCTGAGAATGATCCTGACAAGAGCCAGTGGGAGTTGGGCTCAAGGGGGAAGAAAAGGAATAAACAGTCAGAACAACAAATAGACATTTGTAATGTTCATGTTATTTTTTCTACTTCTGTAAGTGTGTTCCACAAGCGCCGTCTGATGGCCAAATAAGACTCTATACACCCATATTGTTGCTAGCTTCTCTCCTGCATTTGTTGAATTTCATCCAATCGGAAATAGACTATAGGCCAACATCACACAAACGAAAGTGAAACTTTCACTCCAAACAGCTTTCTTCTGACACTGTTTGAGTGTGTGCAGGTGTAAACATTGCCACTGTCTACATTATCAATGATGTGCAATATAACCTAGCCATCAGATAAAAATTATATCCAATGAACTAGGCTACAGCGCAGAGTAGAACGTACTCTAAGTCCAATTCATCGCCGCTATTCAATCATAGATCTACCTCTGTTATGTTTTATATGTACAGTTGTGGTCAAATGTTTATATACACTTGTAAAGAACATGTGTCATTGGCAATCTTGTGTTTCCAATCATTTCTACAACTCTTACTTTTCTGTGATGGAATGATTGGAGCACATACTTCTTTGTCACAAAAAGCATTAATGAATTTCGGTTCTTTTATGAATTTATTATGGGTCTTGTGAAAATGTGACCAAATCTGCTGTGTCAATACTAATATTTGGTTAAATGTCCCTTTTTTCAGCTCAATTAGATGCTTTTGGTAGCCATCCACAAGCTTGTGGCAAGCTTCTGGTTGAATCTTTGCAGTTCAACTAAATTAATCGGCTTTCTTGACACAGACTTGTTTCTTCAGCACAGTTCACATGTTCTCTATGGGGTTTAAGGTAGTTTTCACATTAGGAACGGTTGCCTCCGTTACATCCCCAAGAACGATAGTCCCCCCTCCCCCGCCGGCCAGCTTTCACATTACCAATGTTGTTTCGTTCCCGAGCACACTTGAGAGAGAGCGATGAGAGCAACACTCCTGTACAGCAGGAAGACCCTCTCGCCTGCCTTGCTACTTTATCGCGTATGTATGAGTCCAAGAGCCAACCTTCTGGCTGATGGTTTTACGTTTTCCTGAAGAATTTGGAGGTAATCCTCCTCCTCGTTTATTACATTTACTTTCTGTAAAGCACCAGTTCCACTGGCAGCAAAGCAGGCAGAGAGCATAATACTACCATCATCATGCTTGACGGTAGGTATGGTGTTCTTGGGGTTAAAGGCATCCTCTTGTCTCCTCCAAACATATTTCTGGTCGTTGTGGCCAAATAGCTAAATGTTTGTTTAATCCGACCACAGAACTTTCCTCCATAAGGTATTTTATTTGTCCATGGGATCAGCAGCAAACTTCCGTCGAGCCTTAAGGTGCCGCTGCTAGAGCAAGGGCGAATAACAAACAATCATCTCACCAAGTGCTACTAGATCCCAAAAAAAGGGCCCTGCAGAACCAAGTCTGACAAAAATCCAGTTTTTTTTTATGCCACTACGTAGTTGTTGCATGACCTTGTGTTATACTGTGCACTTGATAAATGAAACACTGACTTTGACTATGAATGCTACTTATTCTTCTTGATGGCTTATTGTAAGTCGCTTTGGACAAAAGCATCTGCTAAATGATGTAATGTAATTGTCATGCTCATTCTATACACTCAAGTTCTGTGGCTGTTACATTGTACGGCCCCTTCTCTCCTTCAGCTCAGGCTGTTTCTTCCAAGCTAATTCTTAAGACTTGCTGGGGTGATTTTTGTTTCAAGGCCAGAGAAAGAGAAATCTCTCAAGGTTAAGATGGGCTTTGAGATGGGCACTGAGATGATGCAGCCAAGATTCAGCCAACTCTCTTAGTGGATTAACAATACAGTAATCAGAGGATGAAGCTAAAATAGGAGCTGTTCAAAACTAAAGTGATCACACTGAAATGCCTTGACTTGATTGCTTACTTAACCTTCTAAACAAAATGTCTCCTTCACAAAGTCTGCATCCTTCATCTTCTAAAGAGAAAGAGATGAAATGAAGGTCTGTGAGATAGAGCAATTAACAGCCACTTGCCCATGACAAACACTCCAGAAAGCTTGTGATGGCGCTGCAAGAACAAAGAGCAGAGCTGGATCATAGAACGATTAAAAAGCTCTCACCATATTTGTCATAGGAACACTGCTTAAAACAGGACCATCAGTCATGCAGTGCCACAGACAAGATGGGTTTGATAAATAACAGTGAACCTGCGGAGATCTGACTTTCACACTGGATAGCTGGTGAATTACATATATGCCCTACACTCTCAGATGACATGGCTTAATGAGTTGTTAGCTTGGAAAAGGCAGCTGTGTTAAGAGAGAATGCATCTCATCTCCCGGCTTAATGGAGATATGACGTTTAGCCTGGTTGAGTGCGACCCTAGGAGTAATTTGATGTAATTAAAAACCCAGTCTGTGCACATTCCTTTTCTTATGGTGGCCTAATGTGACTAATGTCGCTTAATGTGCCCATCTCTTAAACAGTTCACGGAGACGTGAGTATGTGTGTTTGCGTGTGTGTGCTGTGTATAGGAAAGTTAACACGTGCCCATGGAAAATTTCGACATTAGCTCATCCATTATTCTGGGACAGGACACTTGTGCAAAGTTAAGTTAAGTACTTTATTAGTCACACATACATGCATGCATACGCACAGTGAAATTACTTTTCTACATTTTACTCATCAGAAATAGAAGACTAGAGTATGAAGGCCAATATAAAAAATTAGCAAACCAATTACCGTAACATCACAACATCGCTGCATTCCAACTGCACAAAGTAATACACAAGCTAGATATGTTATACTAGGTAGACCTCAATGAGACAAAGACACCAGTTTGGTTTCCATCAAGCTAGTTTAAGCAGTGCACAAAATGCAAAATGTAATTCGCATCTCACCAACAAATCAAGTAATTCCAGCTAATCTAGCACTAGTGCATCATATTTGTGCAATTGTTCCAATCGACTGCACTATGGTAAAAAGTGTAAATGCCCAGGAGGCCTTGTGTAATTTTCTCTCTGTAGAAGCTGGGCTGCTCTTTAGTGTTGGAAAGAAACAAGAGAGAGCATATTTATCATACAAAGCCCAGCGTCAGATCCACTTTAATTAGAATGGCAGGCCAGCCGAAGCTTGTTGAAAATCCAAGACTTTTCTACCACCCATGGCAGCCTCCGAATGTAGTTCGTAGGCCAAGATGTCCCTAAACTGGAAACAGGCTCTCAAAACAATAAATATGTCATTCCTGTCTGGCCATCTAACTGATTAACCAGACAGTCCATCAGCCGAAATCTCTAAACAGTATTTAGACATTGCATTAAGGCTGCCTCGATAACAATCAAGCGTCAACACAAATAAATAACAGATCCTCCAAAATCCTGAGGAGGCTCGCCACCCCACCTTGCCATGTGTGTACACTTAACACATGTCCAAAACATATATGCTTGGCGATACATTGGAAATTATAAGAGCCAGAGAGATAGCGACTGACTCCTCTGAGCAGCTCATCTGCACCCTAAAACAATAAATGGAAGCAAAAGCCATCATGGTTGATTTTACATTCATTTCACGCTTCGTGCCACAATGTTGCAGCAGGCATCTGTGCCCACAAAATGGCAGCTTATGCCGAGCGCCAGAAAGCATCGGAGTGTGCAACTCAAGACTGTTTTTGCCTGGTAGCCAGGGAAGCAGCGTGGGGAGAATCTGTGTCCACCATCCAGTTCTAACAACTAATAATAACACTGCCGTCTCAATTCCGGGTAAGATGTTTCCTTTTCTGCTGTCGGAGGTTGAGCCATTAGGAGCTGAGAAAATTCAGATTAGGTGCCATCTGTAGAACATGGAACAATTTGACACCTGCAGTCTGGACCAGCTGCCCTTCAGAGTGGGTTGTGGCTGAACCTGCTATTTACTTGTTATATATATATGAAAATGAATACTTATTCATTTTCAATCATTATTTTACAGATTGGATATATGAACCATGTTAGGGCAAAGTATTCAAAAAACCCTCCTTTGCATTATCTGAACAAATTGGTCAAATAGAGGATGTTTCATCAAGCACAGTACCCAGGAGTCAATCATCGGGTTTGCTTTCAATTGTGAAATAAAGGAAAGAAGATGAGGAAGGAGAAAGACAAGCAGGAATGCTTTTGGGGAGGAGTGGGGTGACGGGAGAGAAGGGGTGAGGAACAGACAGACAAAGGCAGGAAGGAAAGCAGGAGGGATCAAAGAACGAGTGTCCCTTACCCTTTTCTGGACTTTGAGGGATGTCAGCGGGATTGAGGTAGCAGCCTGGTGCTAGACAAACTGGCCAAATATGTGTCACTTTCTATTCTCCATTCAATGATACACCATGTCAAATGTGAAGAGCCTGTAGCACTCCCAGAGTAGAGGTTGAGACAAGGCAACGGGTCTGCACTACTGATCCAATAACCAGTAAACAGGGTAGGGAGAGGGCTGGCAAATAAAACATAGTTTGGAGAACATATGACATCAACTAGCATGTCAAATGCACTGACTTCAAGGTTAAATTGAAGATTACAAAAAAAAAACTAATTCAGCCTGAGGGGAAAAAATACAAAATACAAAATACAAAAACTGAATCAGGAGTATTTATCATTACTTGAAAAATAAATAATAATAGTTAACTTCCCATTTATGTCTTCTGATGAATTGGCATTGGAGACGGGGTGAGAAGCTTTCTATTTACTGTAATGTGAGATGCAGGCAGGGGAGAGGCAAGACACAATGTTGTTCCATCTACATGAATGGCTATTGCCTTAGGCATGCTATTGACTGCAACGCCTGTACCATGATTCATTTCCCACGTAAACATAGTTCAACAGTTGAATCAACAGTATTGTGAAACTCGTAAGAAAAAACCTGAGTGAGGGAGGTAGAAGAAAGGTAGCAAACCGCTATATGCTACTGGCTATGAAAAGCAAGGTATTATCAAGTGAAAGATCTAATTCAACGTTCCATTGCACATGCCTTCTGACTGGATTAGCAAAGAGCCATCTGATTTAGCAGGTTGAAAACAGTTGTGAGAGAACGAGAAAGACTGAGGGGACTGAATTATGGATGAAGGGAAGGTACTGCATATGAACTGGATCTTAGTGGTGATGCACTAAGAATGAACCCAGGGCTGTGGCCCAGGTAATGGGCCCAGAGTTTTCCTGCTACCCCTGGGAAGGAGTGACAGGAAAGAGGGAGAGGTAGAGAGAGGGAGATAAGCGAGCGAGGGAGAGCAAGCAGAGAAACTGTGACATGGCTATTCATGCAGGCTAATGGAAACTACATCCTTATTTCCTGCGCACCAACAAGGTCTACCATCTTCCTCCCCCTGATAGACCTGGCAGGGGCAACAGCTGGCCAACCTATCTAGCTCTCCAGAACTAGGCTTAGCCACGGCTACCGCTTTTACCACTAGATCAGAAATTCCCTTAGCATAATCCAGAAAGCCTTTCACATATATTTTCCCACAGCCCCCCAAAAATGCATCTAATCCCTGGCACTACTCTCCATTATATCTGAATGTCACCGGCCAGTCTCAGCTCTAGGCAAGCGGAAGAGAGGGATGGAGGAAGAGAGGGAGAGGTGGCCCAGATAAAAACCCTATGGAACTGCAGAAAAGCTAAACAGCTCCAGATAGGCACCCCCCTGCAGGTAATGACCTGGGATCACTTTGTCCTCTAAGTGTCCTAACCTTCCACATAGGAGGAGGGGGAAGCAACACACACAAATTGACTTGGCTACAGTGGGAGCAAGTTCGTCAACAATTTGTCACCTCACTAACTGCACAGACATTGGTGTCTCATCCAGATGCATTGCTCTTCAGCTATGTGGGGTCATGTCATATCTCAAGACATAATTGGCTTTCAGATCAGTTAGGCTAATTGGACCTAGGTAGCTGTCTTGCTGAGGTTCTCCAGGTGAGAACTGGTTGCCGATGTCACAAATTAATTTCCCGACTTAGCCTAATTAATTAAGCCTCTGGTGGAAGCTGATAACGACTCTCCTAAGAGCTGCTAAATTAGTGGTCCACATCTGTGACACTTGGCTCCATAGATAAAGACTTCAGCTACAAGAAGAATATACAGGCCTACTGTCACTCTTAGGCACCATGCAGACAAAGGAACAATTTGGCATTAACATCAAGAGGGATCTGGCCAATGTATTGTTTTATGTGGGAAGAGTCTGGCTGCCAAACCTATTTTTAGAGACTGACCTCAAATTCTTTCTGCTTGCACAACAGACACAGACACATATATCACACACACACACACACACACACAAAATATAGCTCTTCAGCCAGACATTTCTTTGAAACCAGTTAGTGTAAATATGGCATTACTTTGGCAGACGATTAAGGAGTGCAATCCAAATACTGGAATGTGCGGTTGAATGGTCATTAATGTCATAGAAAATACCTACAGTCAAACATAGGTCAAATTAGTCTTCGACAATTATGACTAAAATCTCTGAGCCCCCCCCAACAAAAGAGATCCTTTAAAAATGACGATCAAACCTAATGTTCCTGTCTACCAATCCAAGCTCCAACAGTCTACCCTGAACTGTATTAAGCTTTTTCTTGGCCTAGCACAGCAAGATAAATAGTGAGATGGAGACTTAGACATGCCCAGAGTATTTACAGTATTTATGGTGGCCAACAGAGGCTCTCATCTCTCAAGGGGGCACCTTCTCCCCAGCAGAAGGAATGGTTTACCCACACAACAGTGGTCCTATCAGGGATGCTCTCGTGAGACAAGCACCACCCTGTGTTGGACAGCTGTACTACACTAAATAGAAAACAAATAGTAAAAAAACTATTCTGTCCATGATTAGGCTACTACACACAGGCCATAATAGGGCTGCCAGCTCTATTGACACTAATGAATGAGTCAATTTAGACTAGAAGCAGGTGAAGTACTGAAAATAGTCATATCCTGAAAAAAACAAAAAACAGCCCAACATCATGAAGTGTGGACAATGTTACAAGGAAGCAAGTATCCAGTAGGTATGGCACATAGACAGTAAGAAGAGTTGGGTGAATCTTTTTTATTCACAGAGGGTAAAACATGTCGCTACACATGCCTTGTAGCTCAGCACTCCTGTACGCCTCATGTTCATTCTGTACATCTCATGATGACTGTTGAGGACTCCTCTTTCCATTTAGCTCAGTGTCTATCCCAGCCTCATACTCTATATCTTGTCCAGGTGGAAGCTACAGAGAATTGCTCAGGTTACATGCATAACCCGCTTAGATCTGTCTCGTTCAGGTAACAGCCTCGTTTGTCTGCCCCCTGCCCATGCAGGGCCCTCCCTTCACCCTCAGGCACCTGCTGTTTGCCATAGGTGGGCATGTAATTGCTCTGTGGCGTGGTCATGCTCTGAGTGGGTTGGAGAGAACAGCCTCTCTAATGAGGCTGCCCACTGTGTTGCTTCTCCACTGCTGAGAAAGGTGTGTGTGTGTGTGTAGCCAACGGGTGTGTGGCATCACATACATCTGGTATGTTGCTATAATTCAGTACAGCTACTTGCTGCTGGGACAGAGAAAGACAAACAGTGAGAAAGAGAGTGTGTGTGCATCAGACAGCAGGGTAGAAGAGTACTTGGAGAGATTTTGATAGCTTATTTTTTAGGCCCCAGCTTAATTACCTCCAGGTGGGAGGTTATGCATGTACACGCATACTCACTGCCACTGTAGTACTCAATTGCCTTGCTCAGTTTGTGTGGCACATCTGAGTGGACTGAGTGAGTGTTTGAGTGTGTGGTGTGAGTACTCACTACTGGTGCAATG
>OMOT01025540.1:0-11565 GCA_900312575.1 Acanthochaenus luetkenii | reverse complement strand
GGGAGGAGTGTGTGTGTGTGTGTGTGTGTGTGTGTGTGTGTGTGTGTGTGTGTGTGTGTGTGTGTGTGTGTGTGTGTGTGTGTGTGTGGACATGGACAATGCCTTCAGAAAGTATTCAACATCCTTGACTTTCTGTATTTTATTTTGTTATGGATAAAATTATGGTGTTTTTTTGACACTGATCCATACAAGACCTGTGGTGTAAAAGTGGACGTTTTATTGGACGCATCCAAATTGCCTTGAATGTCAGAGCAAAAACTCACTATGAAGTCCAAGGAACTATCCACAGAATTCAGAGACAATTGCAAGGAGGCATATAGATCTGAGGAAGGGTACAACACGATTTCTAATCTGTAAGCACAGTAAGCTAAAAGTATTTTAAAAACATGGAACTACTCAGACTCTACTTAGAACTGGTCGTCTGACTGAGTGACCAGATAAGAAGGACCTTGTTCAGGGAAATGACCAAGAACCCAAAGACCAGATCTTGCTGGAAGGACAGCGCTTCACAAATCTGGGCTGTTTGGCGTGATGAAGCCACTTCTTTATGTCAGACTGTGCAATTGGAGAGAAGCAATATCTTCATTATCAACCTGTCAGACTGTACAACGTCCTACGTCAGGCGACAGCACACCTCTGATGCCAAAAGTGACCCGGGGAATTTTAAAATGATGTCGGTGAAACGGCAAGCGGTGGCGGTAATGACGGCAATGTTTTGTCTCGAGAAGCCCAACAGATTTCACCTTCGGCACGCTTTCTTATTGAGTTGTTCGATTTTGTTTACATTTTATACAGCTGATATGAGGTAATATGCCATCTTTTCTACCGTGCTCCGTCACTCACCAGAATAGTGTCACTGCACCGGTTATACTACACGAATATGGGCCCACATTTCGGACACTGCCAGAACTTTGACAGAGCCTAGGACTCTGTAGATCGATCATCCTTGACCATGTCACACTCAACAAACAAAGACTGCTGACCATCGTTCACGATTAAAGAGTTTTCCCAGATGTGAGAAATGTGTCTGGGATGGCATTAAGATGGACACAATCACACAGTCTGCAAAAACCTTAAGAGTGTGAGGCAAAAGATTCTGTGGTCTGATGAAATTAAAATGTAACTCTCAATCCCTCCCATGTAACACCATGCCTACCATGAAGCACGGTGGTGGTGGTGGCATCAGGTTCTAGTAGCAGGGACTGGGAGACTTAACGATAGGTAAAATTGCTCTGCTTTGCTTCTACAAAGTATTGACTCAGTGGGATGAATACTTAAATTAGGTATTTCTATTTTTCATTTTCAATACATTTACAAACAATTCAACAGGGTTGAATACTTCATGAAGGCACCGTATGTAACGTTATGTGTGTTTAAGCATGAAATTAACTATTTTATGGTAAATCTGCTTGGGATTTTTGACCAGGTGAAAATGAAAAAAGTTGACCCCTTTAAATATATATAATTCTACTAAAATGTTTTCTTTTTCCGCTCTTCACCTCCCCCTCCTCTCTTCTCTCCAGGCAGAATGAGGTGCTGTGGAGGGAGGTGGTCTCACTGAGACAGAACCACACACAGCAACAGAAGGTCATGAACAAGGTGTGTGTGCATGTGTATGACAGAGAGCAAGAGAGAGAGGAGGATGCTGATTCATGCTGTGCTTCTTCTCTTTGCCAGCTCATTCAGTTTCTGTTCAGCCAGATGCAATCCAACATACCCAGCTCTGTAGGCCTAAAGAGAAAATTGTGAGTTCACACACAAACACACACACACACACACACACGCAAACAAAAGTGAGACAAACAGGGTCACAGTGGGGCAGAGGGAAGGGCTGGTTCAGCTGACAAACTCAACAATCCAACTCAAACGCTGTGAATGGAGAAGAGTGCTGAGTCAGTCAGACACACACACGCGCGCACGCACACACACACACACACAGTGAAGGCAGAGCAGAGTGCATGACCCTGCTACAGCCTGTGTGTGTAAAATGCTGGTTCAGCTGTAGCACTGAGTGTGGTGTGCAAACAAACCCAGCACGAGAAAGGATTGGCATGCCCAAATACAGAACATTTGCTGTAAAGTGAGTGAGGAAATTTGTATTGGCCTGAAACACGAGACTCAGAAAGCCAGTGTACTGCTACGGCGAAAGTCTCACTCATTGTACATCATAGATATTAAAGGAATACGCTGACATTTTGGGAAATAAGCTTATTTGCCATCTTACCCGTAGTCAGACGAGAAGAACAAGACCCTATCATCACGATTCATCACGATAGTCTGTGTAGAACCACAACTGTGTTGTTGCAGGTTAACATAATTAGCATTTTGAATGGCTGCTGAGGTGTTTCAACTAGCTACACAGCAATGAGGGTAAAAACCAACCAGTTCAGCTTCTTCAGAGTCAAAAGTATTTTAGCGATTTCACTCGTCTATTTATGACGATTTAAAAAAAAGAAGTAAATCTTGGTTATTGTAGAGGCAGCTACAAAGCTTTCTGTCGATAACCAGCAACCTTTTTCCTACAGCAAGAGTAAGCGCACATGGTGTGTTCAAGACAATTCAGGAATTCGACCTGTAATTCAGAGTTGGACAACTATCCATCCATCCATCGTCTATACCCGCTTACTCCTATTCAGGGTCACGTGGGGCTGGAGCCTATCCCAGCATGCCGAGTTGGACAACCGTTCAATACATTTTTAACAACTCGGAAATCTGAAAAAACAAGTATAGTTTTTGTGAAGCTAATTATGCTAACCTGCAACAACTCAGCTGTCGTTTTACACGGACTATCGGGATGAATTGTGATGAAAGGGTCTTGTTCTTCTCGTCTGACTACGGGTAAGATGGCAAATAAGCGTATTTCCCAAAATGTCGGCGTATTCCTTTAAGCAACATCTATGTTCTCCACCCATAAAATAGTTTTTATGACAGCATTTTTTTACTTCTATGGCAACCATCAATGGTGTCACAAACATAACTAGAAAAGGCAACTAACAACGTCAAGGTATTTACATTCTTCAATATTTATGCTAATATCAGAATGTTCCAGCTATCATATTAGGGATTCAAAAAATTGGGAAATTAGCTTATCTCATCTTGTGTAAACAGGATATAGCATTTATGTATCAACTCTTAAATGACATACTCAAGAAGCCTGAATAATATCTCAATATGAATGTGCATGTTCACACACTTATTGATACTCCAGGAAGTTTCAATTCCAATTCTGGGGGGGAAAAAGTAAAAGTGACAGATTACTTTTATTGGCTAATGACCTTACACAAATGTAGAAAACAATTTGTATGTTTAGAACGATTGTCATGCATCTGAAATTATAAAGTGACAGTGTGTTTTCAATGGGTTTTTAAATAAAGCCTTAGGGTTATAACAGAGAAAGCATAAAAAGCAAACATTCTTAGGAAACACCAAAACTGGACTTAACTGATATGCACCTAATAAAGCGTCCATCTGTAACAGATTGATACTCATTAATTACATCAATATTGAGCCCCTGATGCTGGATAATGTCAGCATTTCATTCACCTCTGTATAGCTGTTATCACTACAAATGTAAAACTGATTGAATATTGAATATCCCTCCAGGCCCCTGATGTTGGATGATGGTTCTCCTAGCCCTCCGGCCTCCAAGTTCAGCCATAGTCACTCAATGGAGCCCCTCCATGAGCCCTTCTACATCCAGTTGGTAAGAAAACATGCCAATATTACACTTAGTTTAGTTTATTTACATAGTTCAGCCATAGTCACAAAAAGGGAGCTGCTTCATCATAATGTGTAAGACATAGTAAGATTGACTTTATTGGTATTTTCTAGAGATGGAGAAATATCTATTTCTTCATGCCCCCCTGAGTCACACACACACAAACACACACCGTATGCATTTCTCAGGGAGGACAGAGTACAGGGTCATCCGAAGTTCAGCGCTTCAGTGCCTTACTTAAAGACACTTTGGTCATCCACTTTTAGCACAGACACTTCTGGCGGCTACGGGCAGTAAACTAGTAACCTTTCAGTTACTGGCTCTCCTCTCTAACTACTTCGATTCAGGATTTGAACTTTGAACATCTTTAAATGCACTAAAAGTACACCTTATTTAGCACACGTAATTACAAAGGTAGATTTAATCAGCAGTTCTAGATGTTTCATTTGAATTGAAAGTCTACTGGTACCGGCCTTGTTTGAGACATTATATGCTATATTCACTGTATTATCGAGAATATACTGTGCTGCGCTGTCCTGCCTTTTAAACCCTGCCACCTTGTTACCTGATTGGCCCTGCCTGATCTCCCTAATCTGCTCAGCTGGGCCCCATCAGTCAGTGATTGGTGCGGACGTCCGTATCTGGGCTCTAGCGCCCCTGCAGGAAACGGCACGCACCGCCCATCCTTCACATATCACCTCCTACACTCCCTCCGTCTGCCACAATTTATTGAAAAAAGATTATTGAAATCATCTAATCTAAATACTCTGTCTCAATCATTTCTAATTGTGTGAAGCCCTGCAAAATCATTCTGAAAAACACATTACTGCAGTCACAAAACAATATATTACAGCTCTAATGTTTATTGTAGCCTATTTTAACCTTCTAATTCTAAAGGCTAAAATTTCATGTTGTGCTTGCGGTTCTGTTGCCCGTCCAAACTCTTCATGAAACACAAAACCCTCATTTAAATACTGCTGTCTCCACCACGTTTGCACCTGTTGTCATTTAACAAAATGTTGCCTCACTTCCTGTCTGAACGTACAGTCAGGGGTCGGCTCAATAATATCCTAATGGTCTCCTGTTAATGTCTCAAGCAAAGCAAAGACAGGGGAAAAGAGGGAGATGTTAGGGCTGAACAAACGTTAGAGAGAGGGGTATGAAGTCTCCGGAGTGCACAGTCAGCATTTAGGAAGAGGGAGAAGGCGGCTATCATTCCTTCAGACAGCAAGAACATTAAAGTGTGCCTGCCCCCCTAAGCACTTTCACTGGAAACCCAGAGCAACATTATTATGATGACCCAAGTTCAAACAACATCGCTCTCTCTCTCCGTCTCTCCCTCTTTCAATAGAGGCCTCTACACACCATTAACCCGGGGCTATCCCTCATCTGTCTCCCTTGTTCAATGGGCTGTAATACACTGTTAATGTTACTGGAACGACAGTGATACAGCCCCTTAATGGAGCTCGCACTCTCCAGCAGACAATGGGTGGTGTGACTAAGAGTTTAACTGTTTTCAAACGCAGGAGTACCGAATTTTCTATTATGTATTAGTGGACAAGAGAAACCAGTGACAGGGGAGATGAAGATGAAGATGTAGATCCATCCATCCATCCATCGCCTATACCCGCTTACTCCTATGCAGGGTCACGGAAGATGTAGATGAACATTAAAAATATATTTTGTGTGACCAGAAATATATATATATTGTCAGCTTATAGAACAATATATTTCTAGTGTTCAAAATGTCATACAAGTCTACAAGTACAAATATATTTTCAATTTCTATAGATTTTGAAACATTTCTGTAAACATATGTACAAAGTATGAAATGTATTTATTTTTTCCAATATGGGATTACTCATTCACTCCCCGCCACCCAGATTTCACAGCCAGTCCAAAGATTTAAACAAGTGACCTTTGGACCACAAGTCTGTCTCTAGTCTAACCCACCGCCCCATCACAAATTAGACATTTAGTTCAGCAGTTTCTAGTTAGAAGGAAGGAATGTTCATATTGATAGATTAGACTGTCCAAGGCCATACAAATAGCATATTTGATTGAACATTATTACCATTTAAAACCTTCAAATTCATGGTGTAAAATGGTAATTCTCAAAATCCTGTTTTGTTTTCTTTCATCTCCATCTTTGGTGCTATGAGTTCATTGAGTTTCTGCGCTGTACTTCCCCAAGATCACTTGTCAATCGCTATTGTGTTATATCAATCAGTGATAGCGAGTAGCAAAACGTACATTTATTTATAAGGAAATGTTGTGGGTTTTAACTAGTGGTGCATGACATTCTCAGATTTTTCATTACAAAGCAATCTTAAGCTTTCTTTTTCATTTTTGTTTCCATTTTATTCACTTGAGTTTTTACCAAAGAGGTAATGCGAAGATTGTTCAAGTATTGTCAGCGCAAAACTTTAAATATGGCTCGTACTATAGCTTAATGTAAACAAAAACACGTGACTACTAAATCTCTGGTTGGAAAGTGAAGCAGCAGTCAGACTATAGGTGGAACAATACCAAGACCAAATGGCTTAGTGAGAGCCTGTAAATCCTTCAGGTAAAGAGGTTAAACCTGCTGCACTTTGTGGATGGCCGACAGTAACAGGGTGTTAACTGATTAGCATGAGGCTGAGAGGAGTTTGAGTTGTTGGTAGACACATGAACACACTTGAAAACCAACAGCTTCACAATGGCATGTTTGTCCTGCCTCCCCTGATTCCTGAAAAGCAGACTTTTTGGTGACACAGGTTTTCATATGGTAGTATTCCTGTAAACATAATGTTCGATTAGATTACATGAAATTTTAATGATCCCGTGAGAACGATGTGATTGAAAAAAAGTGACAAATCTATGAATTTAGAGCACGGGTCTCCAACAGGTCGATCCTCAAGAAATAGCTCGCCAAACAAATCCAACATTTTTATTAGGGGTGGATCGTGAATTATTAAAATGTCTCCACGATCTGCCTTTCCAGAGAGATTGGGAGTATCGGCTAAAGTGAAAGTGCAGAAAATATTTGGAGGCTCGTGGATGCAAAGAAGTACATTAACACTAGCACAGGAGCCATGAAATGTGCTGCTCTGTTTGGCTCAACATACCTTTGTGAGTCTGCCTTTTCGGACATGAACTTTATCAAGTCGAAGTTCTGAAGTCGCCTCATTGATGCAAACCTGGATGACTCCATCAGAGTTAACCTCTCAGGATACACACCAGATAATGTGCAATGGTATGTTACTTTATTCATAGTACTAAATATGTACTCTAATTGTAAAAAAGGTTGGAGACCCCTGATTTAGACCATATATACAGGGTGTGTAAAATGACAGTAGTAGAATACACCAAGACAAAGAAAAAAATGAATGAAAAATATACAAAAACATGTAAGATATTAAAAGCAATTAAAAATACGAGAATATATGTAGCATGAAAAATGAGATAATATATGAATTTACAGCATAAATACAAGATGTGCAAAATGTGCATGGTTACCACTCTATAAAGTTGGATCATAAATCAGGATACAGTATCTGCAGATTGTAGAAAGCCCAATTTAAGACTTTTCAAGACCTTTTTAATGCAACCTGGAATTTAGGACCGTAGCAGCAGACTCAGGGTGAATTAACAGCGCACTACAGGGGGCTTTCCTGGCAGGATTAAGTGAAAGGATGAAGGATGAGATAGCTGCTAGGGACGACACAACTAGCCTGGATTCCCGAATAGCCTTGGCCAGTAGGGTTGACAATCATCTCCGGGAACACCGGAGAGAGAGACCCAGTGTCAGGTCGGTCACTTACTCCCAAGACATTGTCAGTTCTAGGTCCTCTGAGCCGCCGGAGGAGAAGGCTACGCAACTGAATCGTGCTCGCCTGTCGTCAGCGGAACGGGCCAGGAGGGTAAGTGCGGGTGAGTGTCTGTACTGTGGCCAGGCCGGCCATTTCCTGGCCGCCTGCACCCTTTGGCCAAAAGGGAGGGCTCGCCAGTAGATGTTGGGATACTGAAGAGCCAAACGACAGTCACTTCCTACCCTTGTATGCAGTTTCAAGCCACGGTGTGTTGGGGTAAACACTCTGCATCTGCTGGCGCTCATCGATTCAGGCGCCAACAAGAACTTTATCAATATTAGACTGGTGTCCCAGGCTGGCATTTCCCACCGAGCCACTTGCTTCTCCTCTGACGGCTAATGCGTTGGACGGGAGATTTCTGGGCAAGGTAACTCATCAGACGGAACCCCTGCTTCTAGTTCTCTCGGGGAATCACCGGGAGCAGATGAGGTTTCACTTCATTTCTTCTCCTAACGCTCCAATTGTACTTGGCTTGCCCTGGTTGCACTTACACAACCCCCAGATTGACTGGGCCACTGGCAGAGTGGCGAGTTGGAGCAGTTTCTGCCACAGTCTGTGTATGTGCCTTTAGGTAGGCGTGGCAGATTGTTCTGTCTCCCAGCTCCAGGATTGTCACCTGATCACTCACCTGTTCCACATGCACACCTGAGATCCATCAAGCTCATCACCACCTGTATTTATACCCCGGTTCTACATCCACCACTCTTCGCCAGATCGTTGCCTCAATTTTCTGGTAGATCACGGCTTAGTATACTACACATGCTTCCACGCGTCTAACTTTGTTCTCCTTCATTCCAAGATTATTGCCAGCCTGTGTCAACCTGCCTGCCTGTCGGCTCACTGAACTATCCGAACACCTTCCTGGATTACTCCTCTGTTGTCCGACCAGCTATATCATCATTCTGCATTCTAATATTGGACTTAAATCCACCCACCTGCCTGTTCTGGATATCAGTTATATTAAACATCCTTACCTACATTTCCACAAGTCTGAGTGTTGCATTTGGGTCCCCTCTGAAGATCGTTAGAGCATCAGCTGAGGTTAAATAAATATGAGGAGCTATTAAGTGACCCACTTCTGCCAACTGAGCTATTCTGAACAAGATCAGACACAGAATACATGGGTAGACAATAGGGGTGGGAATCGGTAGTGATGTCACGATTAGATTAGATTTCGATTCTTAGGGTCACGATTCGATTTCAGAATCGATTTTCGTGTTTTTTGTGTAGTGTAGACAGCTCTACAATTAAAATTAAAATCTTCACATCTGGGTCCCTGGGACTGAATTGAATGGGATCCTTGAACTAATGTGGGTCAATTTTGGGATCTATAATTGGTCTAAAGTGGGGGTTGTCAAATGTTTTCATGTCACAAACTCTGATTTGATAAAATGTTGTCGCAGGGACCCCCATCTAGGATGATTTTTTGATTTAGTTTAGTTTAGAGTGATGTAGTGGAGGGAAAACCCACCTAACCTCAGTGTAACCACCTATTTTATAAAAATCATAATAACATAAATTCATAGTATACATCACGGTAAGTAATATCTAACTGATGTAAGCTATATTAGCATAGGGTCTTTTGAGAAAAAGGGCATACATTAATCATGATTTCTTTTGATGTTGGTGGTTGTTTGCCATATAATGATCACCAACTGGGGGTCATAGTATACCCTTCTTTTAAATTACCATCACATCGCTGACTGTAGAACTAGTCTATACTGTAGTTCAGTGAGATAATAGTGGTTAGTATAAAAAAAAGAGTAATTTTTACACATTCTGTTGGGAAAATAAACAAAATAAAAAAATAAAAATAAATTAAACTATTCCTCATTTTGCTGGGGATCCCCTGGAACCCCCTTAAGCATCCATGGGTGATCCTGAACCCCATGTTGAGATGCCATGCTGTAGACGACTGCTGTCGGCCCACAGCGTCAGCCAGCCTGCTTATGAATTATTGAGAACCAGACAGAGCCGGGGAGTTCATGTGATCCGCCGCCCTCTGCATCACCTGGCTACTACTGTATTCCACCTACCATGTTACCGGCTAGCAATGAGGTAACAGTAACACTACAAAAACAACAATACACTCCCCACCCATTATTCACCTATTCTCAACATTTATTCATCCCTACGGTATTGTAACCAGGGATGTTGTGGAGGGCAAACTCAATTTTTAACCTTTTTTTAAGACTGACATACATCTTTATGACCTTAATTAATAGTATACATCATAGGAATTAGTATCAAACTGATGTAAGGCATATGAAGGCAGGTTTTTGTGTGTAAATTAAGATTCTCAGTTTTCTGGAAAACAAATTAGGGTTGCTGCCCTAACTGGCTGGAGTACAGGCTCCTTTTCCCTCTTGATGGTGCCTTTGAACTAGGCTTGGGACGGTGGGAGAATTAAAAAAACGGTTGGATATGTTTCCAAATACCGGCTTATACCGGTAATATCGAGTTCTCACCACATGATGGCGTATGCAAACAAGATTCCGCTAACTACAATGAGAGTCACTTGGATCCCATTGTGAAGACACTCGGCACAGAAAAACACATAAGACACTAAGGGCCGGATCTACTAAAGGTTTGCGTGTGTAAAAACGTGTGCAAACTCATAGCACGCGCAAATAAATGTACAAACTGATCTACTAACTGCGCACTGAGGACAGCGTCTTTCAAATTTGCTAAATAACATACCTTATCCAGTTAATTTGCCTCAATGAATATGCAAGATGGGGCGTTTACAAGCTATTTTGCGCAATACTGGGAGGAGACAATTTAAATAGATTAATGTAGCACACGCACGTGATCTATCAAACCTGAACACAATTTAGTTAATGAGATTGCGTCCTTATTTAATAAGTTCAAGGGAAGGTGCAAACGCCCTGCATGTGTAAAGAAATCAACATTTATTGAAAAAAGATTAATTAAATCACTTCTAAACACTTCTAAATTCTAAACATATTATTACCCAAATAAATACTCAGTCTCAACCATTTCTAATTGTGTTAAGCCCTGCAGAGTTTTGGTATGGTCGATGTTTGGAGAGAATTGCATCCCTCTATAAGGGACTATACACATTATTCATCACCTAATAGAAGTAACGCTAGAATTGACTATTTTTTCCCAAGTGAATGTGAAATTGAAGAAGCGGATGCATCAGATCACTGTGCAGTTTATTTAAAAGTCTAATTAAAACCACAGGAGAAAAGAACATGAAGGTTAAATGTTGGACTATTAAATAATAAATCAGCTGTTGAGGAGATAAAAAAAAGAGATCGCAATATATCAAAGTGAAAACAATAATGGAGAGGTCAACCCCATCATTCATTCTGTGGGATGCTCTTAAAGCGGTCATGAGAGGGAATCTTATTGCTGAGACAACATTTATTTAAAAAAGCTAAAGAAGAAGCCTATAAGAAGGAAAAGGAAAAACTTGTTGAAATTGAAAGACATAAAAACACACGGGACGCCACCTTACCACCCAAAATTACGGAAATTAAGGATGGTATAGACAAAATATTAACCACAGAGGTAGAAAACAAAACAAGATTTCTAAAACAATCCTACTATGAGGTGGGGCCTAGAGCAAACAAATTACAGTACTTTCCACATTATAAGCCGCGCCTTTTCCCCAATTTTTCGACCCTGAGGCTTGTATAACGGTGAGGCTAATCTATGGATTTTTACAGCTAACGGCCACGGAAGTCCGGAAGGCGGAAATCCGGAGCGGAATCCGGAGCCCGGAAAAGAGCACGCAAAAGTAAACAAAAAACAGCGAGACAGACGGACATTACGAGAGCGAGACAGTATGTAGAGCAAGAACGTGAATAAAGAAGCCGACAGTATCTCCGCGTGTTCGTGGTTCTTTATAATAAATATAAAGAGTTATATATATAACAGTCAACCTTTTACTTTGAAAAATGACCGGATGTCATTAACTCGCGCCTGTTTGAGCACAGACGCAGATGAAAATTGAACAGTGGGTTA